>CABHPR010150859.1:5213-41503 GCA_902168415.1 Peromyscus melanophrys | reverse complement strand
CGGACGAAGGTTACAGCCTGGCCGATCGCGCCGCCGCCACCACCGCTGCGCGCGCAGCCGGACCACGCTTGTGTCATGTTTTAATTACTGTTATTTGTCTTTGAAATCAAAGTGCTGTACCCCAGCTTTGTTTATTTTTATTTATTTATTTTTGGTTGCCTCATCTATTTGGGGTCCTTTGTAGTGACATATAAGTTTTACGATTGTTAGTTGTTTTGTTGTTGTTTTCTATTTCTGTAGGGAAAAGAATATAGCATTAAATCTGTAAATTGCTTTAGGAATATGGACATTTTAATACCATAAAATCTTCCAATTCATGGATATATGTGGCATGCCTTTGAACTTATCTGTTTATTCTTTTTTTTCATCAGTGTTTCAGTGTGTTAGTGTTTTCCTTTGTGGGTAAGCTCATTCCATAGTACTCTGCCTTTCATTCTGTTGCAGATGGGATTATTTTCTTTCTTTTGAAGATAATTTGTTGTTGGGGTTGAGAAATGCAGTCATTATTTGTATATTGATATTGTGTCAGCTTCACTGAATTTCATTATTAGTTTATTTATGTCATGTTTTTGCATTAATTTATGTGCACTACGTGTGTGCAGGAGCCCAGGAAGCTATCAAGCTGGTGTTGTGGGTACTTGTGAGTCTCCATGTGGGTGCTGGGAACTGAACTCAGGTCTTTGCTTGAGCGGCAAGCACTCAACCACTGAGCCATTTCTGTAGCCCTTCTGTTATTAGTTTAAATAGGGTTGGCTTTTTCCCCTTTTCCAGTATTTAAGACTTTTGACATTCATTATTCTTACATCTGCACACAGATATAATTTCACATCACTGTTTCTGAATTGAATGCCTTTCTTTTTTCTTTGCCTAACATTTCCTTTAATTTTTTACTTTACAAGTGATCTATCTGCATGCTTTTAAGTACACCATGTGTATGAAATGTGGGCAGAGGTCAAAAGAGGGTATCAGATCCATTGGAACTGGAGTTAGAGATGATTCTGAGCTACCCTGTGGGTGCTGGTACCCAAACCTGGGTCCTCTGCAAGACCAGCAAGTATTTTTAACCTCTAATTCATCTCTCCAGCCCAAACTAACTTTTTTGGGAGAATTTCCAGTACTATGCTAAAACAGAAATGAGAACAGGCGTTCTTGCCCTTTACCTAGTCTTAGATGAGTGCTCAGCTTTCTAGTGCTAAGTATAATGCTGGCTATCAGCTGTGCTGGTTATGTTCAGATAATTTCTTGCTGCTTCTAGTTTGATGGCAGTTTTTTTGTTGAGGCACAATCTCACTATGTAGCTCCAGCTTGGCCTCAAACTGACTCTGTAGACCAGGCTGTCCTTGAACTCACAGAGAGCCACCAGCTTCTGCTTCCTGAGTTCTGGGATTAAAGGCAGGCACCCATGCCCAACTTTTTTATTCTCTTAATGTGTGGGGTGGTTTATGTGAGAAATGTCCCCCATGGGTTCAGGTATTTTAATGCTTGGATGACAGCTTGTAGAGGTTATGGAACTCTTAGGGCATGAAGCCGCCCTGGAAGTATGTCACTGTTGGTGGGCTGTGAGAGTTTCCAGTCTCACCCCACTTCCTGTTCTCTATCTGTTTCTGTGCTGACCAAATGTGACCAGTCAGCTTCTGGTCTGGTTGCCTGGTGTTGTGTTTCCCTAACGTTTTGGACTGTAACCCTCTGGTACCATGAGCCAAAATAAACTTCTTCCTTATATCATGGTATTTTACCACAACAACAGAAGAGTAACTGATACAGTGATAGAGCACAGACTCATCGTTTCCAGTGCTGAACCACCCATGCATCCATCTCAGGATCATGTGTATGCTTTAATGTACTGCTGAAGTCAGCTTGCTATGATTTTGTTGATATTGATGATACAGTCATCAGGCATATTGGCCTGTAGGGTTTTTTTTTATTAAATTTTTTATTACATGCAGTTATTTATAGAGCATGTGTTTGTGTCTGTAGGTATGTGTGCAGGCATGCACATATGGCACACATGTGGAATCAAAGGGCAGTTTGAAGTAGCTGGTTCTCTCTTTCCACAGTGTGAAACCTGGGAATCAAACTCAGATTATCAGGCTTGATGGCAAACACTGTGCACTGAGCCATCTCATTAGCCTGTGTAATCATGCGTGTGTGTGTGTGTGTGTGTGTGTGTGTGTGTGTGTGTGTGTGTGTGTATGTGTATGTGTGTGTGTGTATGTGGTGTGTGCTATGTGGTATGCTGTGTGTATGTATGTGGTGGTGGGCCCAAGGATAGAGAGTTTTTATAGGGAAAAACTGCAAGCCAGGAATTACACGCTTTGGCATCTTGGGATTGGGTAGAAGGGATATGGGGCAAGGTAATTTTTTGAAACTATTGGTCTAGACTTTTGGCATGAAACCACATTTGAAACTTTTGGTGGGGAACCACAACTTGCTGAGCAGGATTGTCTGGGCTGCTCAGTAGGATTATCTGAATATCTTCAAGGGCCAGAAACCACAGACAGAATGTCTGCAGAAGCATACTGCCCTGTATCTGTTTGAGTTGTCATGGCACATTCCTGAGGTCCTTCCTGGAACTGAGTACAGCAGGTGGTCTAAGATGGTGGCCCTTCCCTAAGATGGAGTCTGTATTGTCTTCACAAGATGACCCAATGTTAACACCAAATGAAAACTCAGAAGACTGGCTGGATTATGTGTAGTAGGCTTCGAGGGTTAGAAAGAGGTGGGGCCTTGAGTCAAGATTAAAACAGGGTGAGTATCCCTCATCTATGAGATATATCAGATGTCCAAACAGAAGCTCATTTAATTTCAGGAGGCATTTCAGATCAGACCCTGATTTGGCAGACATTCAATGCATTTTAAGTAAATAGGAAGATATCAGGGGAAAGTAAGCCAAAACTCAAATTTCAGGGGCTCTGGGGAGGTGATAGCAGTGATGAGCATGTTGTAAGTATTTATTGTGATCTTCGTGGATTTGTCTAAGTCCTTATAGAGTGCCATTATTATTATTCCCAGTCCTACCAAGGAGGAGACAAGCCCAAAAAGGTTTACTATCCACCATCACTGACCTGTCTGTGGAGTTGGGAGATGCTGACTGGGAGCCCTTGTGTTTGGTTACTGTGTTCTGCTGCCCACAGTGGAATGGGGAAGGATGCAGGGACTATACCATCAGACCCATAGAGGACAGAAGAGTAGTGTTTCCAGGCAAGAATCACCTATGCTGTAAGAGGCTGATGGGAAAGGATGTGCTTTAGAGCCACAGAAGCCTTCTTAGAACAGTCTGAGCTCCTTCCATTTGAGTATGGATGGGGACATGAGGTGGAGGTAGGAGGGGACTGTTGTGAACGTCTAGTGAGGAAGGAGTGAGTGTCAACTGTGCCATTGGACACAGGCTTGTTCTTACCTGGGAATGGGGCAAGCGTACAAAGTGGGGAAGAACCCAGGTGAGGATGATGGTGTGGGAGAGTGGAAAAAGCTTGGCTTACCCCTAGGAAATGTTGCTTCCCTCTGCTTGAGACATCTGTTCTTATGTCTTTCTGCATGTCCCCACTTCCTTCTTACATATATTGAGGCAATTCTTCCAGGTCTTCTTTGAGACTCATCTCTCTTCCCATCCACACAAGGGCTTGCCAGTCTTCATATTTTACCTCTTCAGGGAGTCTCAAATGTCTGTTGCTGAAAACCCCTGACCAGTCCTCTAGCCTAAAATCTGTGCTGTAATAGTTAATGCAGAGTCTCTCTGTATAGTTCATCCAGGCTTCAAACTCAAAATCCTGTTCCAGCCTCATGAGAGATGGGATTGCAGGTATGTGCCATCACACTTGACCCTAAGCCTAGACTCTTGACCAATCAGGTCCCTCCACACAAATGATCTCCCCTGGTGTCCTTTTATACGCCTTGCAATTACCTCACACTTTCCATGTCTTAACTGTGTAGTCACTCAGATACCTTCTCCACTTGTAGTAACTGTTGGTAGGACATACACACTCTTGTTCTGGGTTAAACTCAGGTGTGACTTCCGCCAAAGTCTTTATATAACTTTTAAAATTCTTTAAGCTGTGTTTGCCCCTTTCTAGGACTTCCGGCAGTAATTATAGGTGCCATTGGCATGTAACCCTTTGGAGACCCACAGTTAAAGCCTCTGTGGTGCTTTGAAAGAAAATGACCCCCAAAGGGAGTGGCACTACTAGGAGGTGTGGCCTTGTTGGAGGAAGTGTGCCACTGTGGAGGCAGGCTTGGAGGTCTCATATATGCTGAAGCTGTGCTCAGTGTCTCAGACCACTTCCTGTTGCCTGCATATCACATTATCACACCATGATGATAACAGACTAAACCTCAGAAACTGTAAGCCAGCCCCAATTAAATGTGTTTCCTTTCTAAGAGTTTCCATGGTCATGGCGTCTCTTCACAGCAATGGAAACCCTAAGACAGCCACTGTTCAGTAAAATTAATGGTTGGAAGAAATGGGATCGGAAGCATATGCAAGGCACTGGCACCAGAAAGGTACAAAATGGTAGATCATTTTCTGAGATGTGCTGAAGGAGGTGAGGAGAGATACTGGCCCTTGCATATTCATGGGTTCATGGACAGTGTAAGAAGTGAGGGACAATCTTCATGGAAAGTTAGAGGTGAGATGGCTTGTTGAGAGTGAGGGAAAGGGGTTTCTATTTGGGGTTGGGCTAAGTAATAAAGCCAGTCAGGCTGCTGCAGGACCAGGCAAAGGGGAGGCCAAGACTCCTGATAAGGACTGGAGCTGGTGTGGTCTTTATAAATTAAATGTCTAACCTGCTCCTGAAAAACGTCCAGTTTGTTATATTTCCCATTTATTGCAGACATGGAATTCATCAGGGTGGCTGTACTGGCTGGTTTTGTGTGTTAACTTGACACAAGTTAGGTTCATCAGAGAGGAAGGAGCCTCAGTTGAAGAAATGCTTCCATGACAGTCAGCTGTAAGACATTTTTTCAATTAGTGATCAATGGGGGAGGGTCCAGCCCATTGTGGGTGAGGACATCCCTAGGCTGTCTATAAGAAAGCAGGCTGAGCGAGTCAAGTGAAGCAAGTTAGTGAACAGCACCCCTCCACGGCCTCTACCTCAGCTCCTGCCTCCAGGATCCTGCTCTGTTTGAATTCCTGTCCTGACTTCCTTCAGTGATGAACAGCAATATGGATGTAGAAGCCAAATAAACCCTTTCCTCTCTAACTTGCTTTTTGGTCATGGTGTTTTGCTGCAGCAATAGAAACCCTAACTAAGACAGTGGCTTAGGTCTATAACCACTTTTATCTGTAAACTATGAAATCATTCTATTAGCTGTGATTAAAAAGAAAAGAAAGAAAGAAATCCTGGCATGTAAAGACAGAATACTCATCTGGGAGGTGAAAGATCCTCACAAGATCCATGTTCCCCAGTAATCCCATATGAAATAATTCAAGATTGAGAGAAAACTTTTATGTTTTATTTTTCAGAGTGAAAATACCCACATTTCTTTCAATAAAAAATTAAAATATGCTTATTTGAAGCTTTGTGAACATGACAAGCTATGAACTTGAAAATTCATTCTTCAGGTTGGTAGATAATATGGTCATCCTTTCTGAATGAAGAATCACTTAAGCATTGCTTTTCTTCCCAAATACCCGAGACTGACCCACCTAGAGCACGGTGTGTGGTATGTTCCACCACCACAGCAGATGCACTCGGTTGCTGTTTTTACAAGGAATAGTCACATCTTCACGAAATGTGACTTCCAATCCTGGCATGGTGCTAAGTGAAGTATTCAGACTGAAGGAAGGGTTAGTTGGAAAAAACCTGAATGCCTTTTCTTCAGAGTGTAACAGGGTATTAACTCATGCAAAACAAAAGAGTCCCCATTTGCTCTGTGTGTCTGAGCTGCAGGCAGAGCAGAGGCTAGTGTGTGCCCTCCCCTTGAGAACATGCTACTGTCACTGTGAGTGTAAGCATACTGTCTTTCTAAGGCTGTCATATCCGTTTTTTTCCTGACAAGTATTACTAAAGGTGGCTGCAGTTATACTGTGAGTCTATAGCTCTCTGCGGAGGAAGAATTTGTTGCTACAACAGTCCAAGAATCTCTCTAGCAGAGAACATCCTACCTCTAGATTTCCTGTGCTGGATGTGGCCCATGAGTTATTTTCTGGATTTATTAATAAGTATGCTTGATACCACCTATGCTTCAGCTGCTCTCTCAGCTAAGGACTTCAGCAGGTCTTTGTAGACCGTGGAGTTCATGAACCGGGGATAGGAGTCTCTGTGCATTAGGGTGTAAATCTGAAGTTGAGCATCATCGAATATGTGTTGGGATGGATCCACCATGTTTCTGTTGATGCCCTCCCGTACGTGGGAGTCCAAACTGACCTGTGGACAGAAGCAGCAGTTGTATTTGTTACTTCTCTTGGAAATCTATCCCAATGCCCACACTTGTTTTATCAAACCAAACAAGATCTTCCAAAAGTCTGAACTGCTGAGAGAAACTAACAGGTGGTGGAGGGAACTCTGGGACTTCAGTGGCCCCAGTGGCCCCAGGAGTGGTCCCCCAGTGGCCCCAGGAGTGGTCCCCCAGTGGCCCCAGGAGTGGTCCCCCAGTGGCCCCGGAAGGACTGTGGAACTGATTGCTGGCCCAATGCCAGAGGACTTGGTAGGTCATAGTGAGGGGCCATGCTTTGCATTTCTCACAAGTTGTAAGGAACTCTGGCTGCTTTAGAAAACCACACACTGCTTTGCTTCTTTTAAATGAGTGTGAGATGGCCTTTGAAGATAGACAGTAGCATGCACAGACTTATCCTGCTAATGAAGGCACAAACCTGGGAGCTGCAGGCTCCTGCCCAGCTAGAAACTGGGCGTAGGTTTCTGGTGCCAGTTCAGGCCAACAGGAAGGTATCTGTAACATGAAGTGCCCAAATCACAGGGTCTGAGAGCCAGTGACCTCCAGGTTTCTATCTGAAGGGACTCTAGCTCACTTGAACTTGTGGCTCTGGCAGGCCTTGCCCTTCTCCTCTATTTCTGCTGCCTTGCTAAAATCTGTTAGATTACATTCCTGAAGCTGGCCTCCAGGACCCATTCCTTTATTTGGCCACTTCCTCCTCTTGAGGCTGACTACCAAGGTCCAGCCACCAAAGTATTGAAATCCAGCAATCAAAAGCCCACTTTGGCTTGCCGAATTACCATGTCCAGTTAAAATTAAACACCTCATCATTTTCCTATGGGCCATGGCTATCTCCTCTCAGTCCAGAGGCAGTCCTTTGTCCTCCAGGACAGATACTCCTTTCTTCTTTCCCTTTTTCCTTCCCTTCTCCCCCTGTCTTTGTCCCTTATTCCCACTCTCTGTCCCTCTGGGGCAAACAACTCTCCTTTGTGCTGAGAACTTGGCCTTGGGCATCCTGAGCTGATAACTTCTCTTTCACTATCCCAACTGTCACACTATCTATAATGTGACACCATCTAGAGTAAGCTAAGTGTGAATTTCTAATAACGAACTCATCTTGGAAAGTAAAATGATGGTTACTTTTAGGCTTGTGTATTTATAAGGTTCTTTGTTTGTTTGTTTGGTTGGTTTTTCAGGGCAGGGTTTCTCTGTGTAACAGTCCTGGCTGTCCTGGAACTCACCCTATAGACCAGGCTGGCCTAGAACGCAGAGCTCCGCCTGCCTCTGCCTCCTGAGTGCTGGGATTAATAGCATGTGCCACCACTGCCTGGCTGTTTATAAGTATCTTTATTAGAAATAAAGTGCTTGAAAACTAGCAAGCTCTTTCAATGGAACCATCTATTCCCCCAATTTAGTGCTCTGTGTATCTCTCATTTTGCTTCTCTTTCTATGTGCCCTCTCCCATTCCCTCTATTTCTCTCTTTCCCTCTCACCCCTCTCCTCTTTTCTGGACAGTTTCACTCTGTAACCTTGAACTTGTGTCCCAGGTGTTCTGATTACAGGTGTGCACCACTCCCCTACTTCCTCAACACATCTGTCTGTCTCCTCCCCTCTGCCATGCCTGGTGTTGCTGGATTTGGGTCACAGCTTCCCAGTTGGCCTTCTGGAGTCTGCCCACCACCTCTCCCAACATATTCTGTGATTTGGCCAAGGGACTCTTTCTAAAGAGCAAACTTCATCCTGATACTCAACTGTGCCTTGCTCTGGTTTGTTGACTTCTCTCAGGATAAAGTCCAAAGTGTACCAGTCCCAAGGTTAGGCTTTTGAGCCCATGGTCTTTTGTTTCCTGTAATTTCCAGCTCTATCTTACTATTCAGCTGAAAAGGTGTCGGAACCACGTGGGATTTAAAGAAGGAATGAGCTAGAGGGGTCTTGTTTTGTTTCTTGTGTGTGGGACAACCTTTTCTTCTTCTCTCCTGATGAAGTCCACTTGAAGATCCTTATAGTATGCCATATAGAGGGGAGCCCTGTCATAGGACTAAGATGGTAGTTTTTCCTGCAGAAAACTAAAAAATTTTTAGTTCTAAACCAAGGCACAAATGGAACCTCATTGTACAGCTGCCTTGAAGAACTTCCCTTTTCTAGGTCTGCTGTTGTCCACTGCAGCTCTGATGGTTTGCTGGCCCTGCACGCTGCCGTGTTCACTGCCCATTTACCACAACACTTCCACCCTTGGCTTCACTGGTCCTAGCCCCAGGATGACCTCATTTCCTGTGCTTCTAGCAAGTTCCTTTTCATTATCCATTGTCTATCTCCATCTTGTCTTCCTATGATTCATTCTACCCTGAGGATGCTGGGCCATCATCACACCATGGATGCTCATGGGTCTTCCTGCCTCTGTGAGGTCCCTGACCACAGAAGAGAAGCTCTACCTTATTAACCACAGTCTTAGCAGAACGCAGCAGGAGATAATAACATTGATTGTGAAGTTAGTGATACAAGGCACCTGAATTAAAAAACAGCCCAACTTTCAGGACAGAAGATATGAAGAACAAATGCTAAGAGGTGGGGACCTGCGTCATCTCACTCCTATGGCTTTTTTTTTTTTTATTTTGGTGGCGCTAAGAAGATATCTTGGGGGAAACCTTCACAGTTTCAGCACTGATGGCAATGCTGTAACTAGAAACACACCCCAGAAAAAACTTTACTCACAATAGTAGGATAATCTTATTTAAATGAGTGTTTATAGGGCACTGTGTTTTTAAACAATAGAAAGGGTGGAGGGTATTTACCCAGCCCTGGGCTTATCCTTGGGGCCATAAAACAAAGCAAAGGAAAGGAAATGTGCGTCAGTGTGAGGGCCTGGACCCCTCTGCTACAAAGCTGGTGTGAATCATGGATGTTTTTTCCAGGGGGAAAAATTTTGAAAAATGCTTCACACTTTTTTCAGGGTCCCCTGAATCTGAACGATATGATTGGGAGGAGCCCATGGCTGTGTTTTGGAATATCGCTACTTGTTCAAGCAGCACAGGACCAAACACAGAAGCAGGCAATTTGGCGATGGCTCTAAGGAGACATTTGCAGACACACACCTCTTTAGGAGAGAGAATAGAAATGTAGTCTTCATATATTATCTTGGCCTTTTCCTCAATCGTGCTCTGATTAGCTTCCCTTTTCAGCTCCTCACAGGCCATCCAGAAAAGCATGTTTTCTTCACTGAATTCTGTTCGAAGGAATTCCCGGAATGCGTTTCTTCCAGCTGGAGTGACCATTAGGTTGTCAAATGACTGGGCCCAGGCACAGACTTCTTCCAGAGTCGGGGTGGGGCTGAGCAGTGGTCAAAAGGAACAAAAGGAAGATGTTACCACTGGTGACTCCAGCTTTTGTCACAAAGCTCTCATCTCTGCTGTAAAATACACAACTGTCTGGCCTTTTAAGGAAGGGGGAACACCGTTCTCCTTTCCTCAAACCTTTCGCAAAAACACCTACAAGCTGGATGTTTGCAAGTGGCTTTGTCAGAGTCTGTTGTAACTTCCTCATCCCCCTCCCCCACCCCCTTTTGGTTTTTCAAGACTGGGTTTCTCTGTGTAGCCCTGGCTATCCAAAAACTCTTTGTAAACCAGGCTGGCCTTGAACTCACAGAGATTCGCCTCCTCTCTCTGGGTCAAAGGCACGTGTCACCATGCCCAGTGCATTGTAACTTCTTGACCAGCCTTACAGCCATATTTTGTTTACATCTGGGAACATCTGGCAAACTTTTAAATTACAGAAGTGAAGAAAAATCCTGCAGCCATCTGACCCCAAACAGAACTAAGTGATGCTGAACAGTGGCCCAACAGAACATCAGTGGGCAATGTCCACTGCATGCTCTCTAAGATTCATATAACACTTGAGAAAGAGAAAAGAACATACATGATATAATCCCAAGTTATGAGGGACAGTGTAGTGAAAGATTCACCAGATTCATTGTATCTGTTGTGAATTCCCCAGTGATGGCAACTGGGCTCTGAAGTGACATTTTGTAAATCGTCAGAACTGTTACTTGAGTTGCTCTTCCTGAAGGAGTCACAGTCCTGGCATAACTTAGTCTCCAGACAAACCCGGCAAACCAGGAAGTCCAGTATGGCTGAGAACTGCTTATGTAATGGTTCTTTCAGACAACTCCCAGATCAGATAAGAGGGTTTGGCATGCTGAAATTGACGTGCTAAAGATATCTGTGAAACAATAAAGAGACTTTGTAAAAGCAAAGCCATGAGACAGTCCATCAGAGGCCTACTCCCCTGCTGCTGCTAAAGCCGCAAAGCATGCTGGAGTGACCCATGTAACACAGAACGCGGACAAGACAGCAACAAAACGATCAGCTACAAATGCATTCTTGACATGAAGAGCCAGAACATGATTCAGTGTGGGGAGCCGCTCATCCTGAGAAGCCTGCTGGGCTTCACTTCCAGGCTTACCATCTTTGAGGGTGTTAGGATTCTGCCACTCCTCCTGCTATATGACCGCACTCGTACAGTTCAGCAGCTAAACAAGGGGTCTTACGTCTTATGTAATCAGTGTGCTGTGTGATTACGCAGTCTGTGCATGCAAGGCGTAGCTCCATAAGTCCACACGCTCATATGCAGGGAAATCCTTAAAGAGCTGGTCACAGACTCCTCCTCTCTCTTCTGCTTTCTCCTCCTCCCACCCTCCTCTCTCTCTCAGCACATGTCTTTCACAGAAGGTCACTCTCTTCTGCCACCCCCCCCCCCCATAAAGCTCTGATACTGGGTTTTGTCACGTGCCTCATGACCTTTCCTCACAGAGTAAAAGTGCCACATTTAAAACCAATAGAGGGTTTGTTTGTTTTGTTTTGGTTTTTGTTTTTTTGAGACAGGGTTTCTCTGTGTAGCCTTGGCTGTCCTGGAACTCACTCTGTAGACCAGGCTGGTCTTAAACTCAGAGGGATCTTCCTGCCTCTGCCTCCCGAGTGCTGAGATTAAGGGTGTGCACTACCACTGCCCAGCATTTGAGTTTAACTGTACTGAGATCAGAAAAGGCCTATTTAATAGTGATCCTTAATATCTCCTTTCTTCTGTCTTTTCCCATTTCCATATTTTTATGTTTCCTTGAAGAATGTATTCTGGAGCTTTAAAAACTTTTACAAGATGGCTGATCCACTGTCTTCTGTGACCTGTTTTTCCCATCTTTTTTTTTTTTTAACCTTTTTAGAGCTTTATTGGGGGGGAAAGGTAGAGAGAGAGAGACAAAGAGAGAGAGAGAAGGAGAGAGAGAAAGAGAGAAACAGAGAGACAGAGGGGGGGGAGAGAGAGAGAGAGAGAGGGAGCCCGACGGGAGGAAAGGAGCGGAGAGAAAGAGCATGTTTTTCCCATCTTATTAAGTCTCTGAGATTTACCCACACTGCCTTGTGAGTAGGACTTGCATCTCACTCTCTGTTTTTGCCATCACTGGTAATAATAGCCTCTCAGATATCGTATAGAAGAGGAATGAGCTATTTCCGGGCCATCTTGTGGAAGTGGTCCATTAAACCGTCTGGCTGTAATGTTGACTCTAAATACAGTGTTACTAGTTGGATTGTGTCACCCAAAGGCAGTCCAAATGCCTAGAATCTCAGAATATGACCTTATTTAGAAGTGGGTCCTTGGGTTGGAGAGATGGCTCAGCGGTTAAGAGCACTGGTTTCTCTTCCAGAGGACCTGGGTTCAATTCCCAGCACCTATATGGTGGCCTGCTGGGGCACCAGTCACTCATGTGGTACACAGACATATATGCAGGCAAAACATCTACCTGTACATCTAAAAATAAATTATTAAAAAGAAAAAAAAATGTGTCCTTGCAGACTTAACCACATTAAGATGAGGTCACTAGTTCAGGCTTAATCTGGAATGAAACTGAAACTCTTACTAATGGAGAAAATTTGGTATAGATGTGGGCAGAGAGAGAAGCTCTGGAGTAGAAGGACTGTAGTAATGTGTGTACAAGCCAGTGGATACCAGAGCTGCAGGCACCTGCCAAAATGCCAGAAGAGGCAAGAAGGGAGTCTGCTCCAGGGCCTTGAGAATCAGTACAGAGAAGTCCTGGCCCTGCTGACATCTAGATCTTGAATTTCTGATCTTGGAACTGTGATATAAAATATTTTTGATATTTTAAACTACTCAGGTTTGAATACTTTTTAATGACAAATAAATTTAAAAAGTTATCAATTGCTCATACAGTTCAATAGTTTGGAACTATTTGGACCCATTCCTTACATGTCTAACTTTCTATGCTATATGTTGATATCTCCCTCTTCATGTGGAAGTTGGACTTAACTCACTAGTGATTAGTTCTTTTCTTCTAGATATTAAGGTTTTTGCCAGATGTAGTGGTCCACGCCTTTAATCCCAGCACTTGGGAGATAGAGGCAGGCAGATCTCTGTGAGTTCAAGATCGGCCTAGTCTACATAGTGAGTTCTAAGACAGCTAGACGGCTAGGGAGGGCTACATAGAGGGGCCCTGTCCCCCCTAAAAAAGGAGTAAGTGAGTAAAAAACTAAGTTTTGGGATTTATGTTTGCTCTATTTAATGTATTCTCAGCATCCCACATTTTTATTTGATTATATTTTCATATAGTTATATTATTTCTTAAAATGTATTATGATTTATTCATTGAGGAGGTACTGAATTGAAAGTGGTCTTAGAAATATCAAACAGAAGAGGATTTTACTGAGTATGTTTTTAAAACTCCTGACTTTTGTTTTAATTGTTTTGGGGTTAATAATACAGTCTGTTCAATAATAATCCTAGTAATATATTCAGGTAATTTACAAAAGCCAGATCTGGATGGTGAGGCACACCTCTAATTCCAGTATACCAGAGGCTATGGAAGGAAGATTGTAAGTTTGAGGCCAGCCTGCTCTCCATAGTGAACCTGTCTCAAAACAACACTTTTTAAAAGGGTTATAATCGTAGCTAAGTGGTAGAACACTGCTTGGCATGTGCAAGGCCTTGGATTTGATCCCTGGTACTATCCCAAACCCAAACAATACAAGCAATAATCAATCAAACATACAACACAAAAAGCAAAGCCAAATTTTATGAGAAAAAGCTTAGTCAACTATTATAAATGTTTTCTTTATGCTTGTGAATGAGCAACTTGTTTTAGCATAAACTCTAGTTAGTTAGTTGGTTAGTCTAATTCTTCATCCCTGAGGGATATTCATGTGATAGCAGGTTTGTAAATTTTCTACTCTAGAAACTTTCAATTACATGTTTGGGAACTATTAAATTAGTTATATTAGCTACATGTAAGTCCTTTCACCCTCAGCAAGCTAAACTCCAGCATTTCAGTAGTGACCCTCTCTCGGCAGCTCTATTGAGTCATTTTGTTTGATGTGAGCGTCAGGAAGCAGTATAGAACAGAGGGTAGAGACAGACTCTGGTCAGAATGTCTGAGTTTAAAAGAAAGCAACACTATTTCTCCAAGGCCATAGTAGCCCTGATAAAGCACAAGTCACAATCTATGCTGATCAAGAAAAGGGGACTCTTCCAGGCAGACACAGTTTGCCAAGGAGAATGTAGGCTGCGGTTGAACTCACACTTCCCCCTTGCCATCTGCTCCTGGGAAGAAGACAGTCAGCAGGAGGCAGCACTGGTCCTCATAAACTTGGAGGCTGTGGATCAATTACTTAATCCCTCTCAAATACTGAGAATACCTGCTTTCCTGGGTTGTGAAGTTCTAATGAACCAGAATAACACCATAAAGCATACATACGGTTCTTGGCACATGGTAAGTACTCCATATTAACTGTAATTATTTTAGCCATTCCATTAAATTATCCAGTAAAGACTTTCTCCTTATTTTTATCTCTTTTATTTTTCTTGTTTTGACATCATTTGGATTTATTTCTGCCATCTTATTGTCTAATTATACTTGATTGTTTAGCTCTGAGGCTTGAAAAAATTTATCCTCTGGATTGAGGATGTAGATCAGTAGTAGAGAACCTACGTGGTATGTTCGAGGCCCTGAGTTTGATCAGCAGCACTACATAAACTAGGCAGGAGGGTCCAGAGTTCAAATCATAGTGAGTTTGAGGCCAGCCTGGGAGAACAGCTACATGTGAACCTGTCTCAAAAATGTATCAACTAACACTATGATTATTACATAATGTATATATGTGTGTGTGTGTGTGTGTGTGTGTGTGTGTGTGTGTGTGTGTGTGTTTATAAAATACTCAGTATCCATATCTATGTTAACCCTTTCCTCATATTTCTTCTTACAATTCAGAATTTTGATTTGGGGTCTTGTTTTTGTTTCCTGGAAAGCCTCCCTTAGAACTTCTTTGTGCATTCAGGGATGGAACTCAGGTCATCAGCCTTGGCTGCAAGCATATTGAAGAGCTAAGCCATTTCCCTGTCCTTGCATTGCTAAAATTTTGACAAGAATGTATAATTTTTTCTTAAGTCAACCTTTTTTTAAACATTTGAG
The DNA here is from genome assembly GCA_902168415.1 of Peromyscus melanophrys. Classification (NCBI taxonomy): domain Eukaryota; kingdom Metazoa; phylum Chordata; class Mammalia; order Rodentia; family Cricetidae; genus Peromyscus; species Peromyscus melanophrys. The sequence goes on along the minus strand of CABHPR010150859.1, from coordinate 26,664 downwards.
ATGATGATCGGTTTGCCTATGTGTTTGTAAGATAATATAACAACTGATAACAGACATGTGATGTATAGTGCTGTATATATACTGAAATTAGAGGTTTTACAATACTGTGAATAAAGGAAAGATATTACTAAGATGAAAAATAATGCAGATGCTCTTACATGCTCATTAGCCAGCTTCGTCAGTGGGGAGGGACATCTGAGAGAGGACAGTACAGGACTACAGTTCTCCAGTTTTTGATAGCTGAATTCTTCTTACTCACTTTACTTTGTTAGATAGGGTCTCACTCTGTACCTCAGGCTGACCTCAAATTCTTGACCTCCTGCCTCAGCCTTCCAAGTGATTGCATGGAGGCTTACATTGTCATGCCTCACTTCCTTCTTCCTTTCTACCTTTCATTTCTTCAAACGAGTTAGAGCTCATTCCTCCATGTTTTACTATGGACAGCTTTAACATCTAAAATCCTTCCAGCTTTCAAACGAATGTTGTTTTATTGACTCTTTTGTGGTGGGCTACTGCCTTTCAACTTTGTAATCTTGGACCAAGAGCCCATTTTTGTTTGACCTAATCTATGTGAAGTGTGGGATAAAAACTAGGGATGTCTGTCATTCCTTCTGGCAGGGACATCTTTCGGGATCTCAGAAGATTTGCTGGCCTAGGACTCCTTAAATTCCTTTTGAGGATCTGGGAATTTAGTTTCAGTGTCTGCTCTCATGGTTCCAGGCATGGATGCTGTCAGCTTAAAGCCACCATGGACGACAATATTGCAGGTGAGAAGGCACTGACCCCTCCTACCCACTGAGGATCACCACTTAGCAGAGTGATCATGTTGTTGATGTGGGTTACAGCTGAAAGAACCTGAGAGGAACCAGCATTCTGCGAGGACCCTACCACATACTGCCAGCCTGGGAAAGAATCCATGGGAAGAATGTGAAATATGATTTCCACTCACCATGTATTGTTTTTTAATACCTCCGTAAAGTCCCATTTAAGCAATCTATACTTTCTTAGAGAAAGATGCCATTTTGCCTTCCTGAGCTCAGCAGTCAAAACTCAGGGCTCAATTTACTCACTTACTGAGTTTTGTTTTTCAAGTATTTTATTATTTCCTTATTTTTTGTACAACATTTTAAATGCATGCAAAAACTAAGGTTTTGCAGTGAGAAACTCTATGATCTGCAAGTCAGAAAGATAAATCTCAGTATTGTTTTGTTTTATTTCACCTTGGTGCTGAAAATTGAACACAGGGCCTCATGCAGGCTGATTAAGGGTGAAGGTTATATACCAAGAATTTGATACATAGATGTCCTAGTTAGCTTTAATTGTCAACTTGATCCAGCCTAGAGTCATCTGATAAGAGGAAAGCCCCATGGAGGAATTGACTACATAGCTTGTCTTGTGGGCATGTCTGTGGGGGATTGTCTTGATTGTTCATTGATGTAGGAGGGCCCAGTCCACTGTGGGCTGCATTTCTCTAGACAGACAGTCTCAGGCTGTATAAGGAACTGAGCCTGAATCTGAGCCTGAGCCAGAAGGTGAGTCTGTTGCAGATGGACTGGAGATAAAGGGCTAGGGTCCCAGTGTGGCTCAGACCACTAGGGGAGAGCACAGGCACCAAAGCAGTCTATCCCAGGTTTCAGCACCAAAAATGTGAGTGTTACAGTTCTGCAGCTCTGACTTCCTGACAAGTCAAGATTCCTTTCTCTCCAGAGCTGCAACACTCTCACTGAGCACCTAAGCAGAGCTTCAGTCACAGACAGACTGTGCTATAGGCCTGGGGCTGTGACTCATCTGTGAAGCATCTGCTTAGCACTGTGAGCATCTGCCTCCAAAAGCAGACATTTTATCACTCTGTGTTTTATTAACTGGATGTGACTTAGAACAAAGCCAGACCAAGCTACACTGGATACTTTCCTTTGGCCAGGCTGTGTTACAAGTGCCTCACTTCCCTACTCAGTATTCACAACCACCCTTGATTGGCTTAGCCACACAAACTGTTATCATCCTTGCTTTACGCACACACAAATTAAGGTGGAATGTGGCCATTATAAAGCCAGGACTGAAGGCCACACAAGCAGGACAACCAGCTTTCTGCATCCTGCCTGCCCTAGTGCTTGGAAGCCGTGGTACAGAACACAGTGCCTTGGGGTCTGTGAGACACTTGCTGTTTCTGACAAATTCATTACCGTGGGAAGTGGGGCAGGGGTGTTGCTGTATCTTCCAGACTTTGAAAACCTGGGCAAATATACATAAGGTAAAGTTGAAAGGAAGTTTACATAACCAGGATGGTCTACTATTTATCTTCGAAGATAAACAAGTTAACAGAAAACTATTTGAACAGTGCCATTAGGATATTTGTCTAATGTCTGCAGTTATAAAGGCATAATATTAAGAATAGGTATAAAGGGGCTAGAGATATGACTCAGCAGTTAGTAGTGAGAGGACTAGGGATTGATTCCCAGCACCCATGTGGTAGCTCAGCCTTCTGTAACTCCAGTCCCCGAGGACCCAACACCCCTTCCTGATATTCATAGGCACTGGGCATGCACCTGGTGTACATATATACATGCAACCAAAATACTCATACACATGAAATAAATATTTAAGAAAGAGTAAAATAAAGAATAGGTATAAGAATAGTTAAAGGGAGGTAAATCCATAGGAGATTTGATAAAAGAAAGAAAAGAGTCAAGGGAAGAAACATAAACAGAAAAGCAATACAAAGCTTGGTGTGGAGGTTGTATTAGGAGGAGTAGGAGGAGAGCTGGAAGATCCATGAGATCTGGGGCTCCCAACTCACTCCTGCATCAAATACCCCAAAATTAAACATTAAAAACTGAAACATTAAATTAAAGGTAAAAACATTACATTATGTATTTTTTTTTCAAAATACTTAGATTTTAAACAGCAGATTGCTGGTGGTTTCCACTGAATTCAAACACTCTCTTTTGCAGGGAAGGGGGCCTCACAGACCCAGGCATCCAGGAAGCAGAAGTGTGAGATATTCACAAGGTGCTTCCTCAAGACTGTACAAGCAGTCATGGTTGCTAGGCAGGGGACTCTTAGACCGCCAATACCTGTGAGTTGTGCAAAGAGCTTCAGGGAGGCAGCTTCTGTGAGCTGTCACCTACACTGAGTGGGCTTTGGTGATGAATCTGCCTTGGAGTCACCTATGTTTCTACAGGTAACCCCTGGCCTATGATCATGTGAATAACTCCAATACACTCACTGGTTCATTAAGTCTTTGATCTGCCGACAGTGCCCCATCTGGGGTAGATGTTGGTTCATGTCTTCCAGGAAAAGTCATACGATACTTCAGCCATTTAGAACTAATTTGTAACTGAAAAATGTAATTCTTCAATTTTCCTGAAGACCAACTATGAGGTATCATTATGTTTTTTACTTTTAAAGATATATATATATATATATAAAATCACATTATGCATTGTTATGGGTTGTCAGGAGGGATCAACTTCTATTTGTGATTCAGCATTGGAACCGAAGAGTGAGCTGACTTTTCCCCGTTATGAAATAAATTAAAAGGAATTCTACAGGGGAAATTCAAAGCCACATTGAGATCTGATGTTACTAAATGGTAGTTATGGGAAAATGTATGTGTTCTGTTGAAACTTACAATGCAAAAAGTACAAGTGAGATGCTGGCATCTCTGTCAGAAATGTGAGATAATAAAATGCAAGAGTTCACCTTTCTTCACAAGCCGGAATGTCTGTTCTGAGTTCATGGGAGGCTCTCCCGGGTCTCTGGTCTTCCTGGTTTCTGACAGTGAGGCTGTAAGAAACAAGACAATTATGTGTTGACTGAGATATTTGAATAAAGGTATTTCCTAAATGAATATATTTAAGATAATTTTAGATACTCAAATAAAATTAATTTTTTGTTAAAGATGTGACCCTGATTGATATTTTTAAGAGGACCAAAAGTGGTCTGGAGAGATGGCTGGGTGGTAAAAAGCACCCACATGGAGGCTCATGTTCTAGGGGATTAGAGATATTTTTCTGACTTTTGTAGACACCAGTCACACACGTGGTACTAGCGTATGTGCAGGCAGTACATACAAATAAAAAATAAAAATAAATACATCTTTTAGAAAAGAAAACAAGCCAGGGGTGGTGATACACGCCTTCACTCCTAGCACTTGGAAGGCAGAGGCAGGTCTGTCTATCTCTGTGAGTCCTAGGCCAGTCCTAGGCCACATAGTGAGACCCAGTCTCAAAAATCAAAACTAACAGAAAGAAAAAGAGTTTTGTTTTTTGTTTCGGTAGGGCTGGTGAGATGGCTCAGAGGGTAGAAGGTTCCACTGCCAAAATGCTCTCTACCCACAACCATAGAGCAGATGATCCACTCTTACCATTTGAGGAACCAACTCTTTTCCTGGGCAGCTGGGCCAGTGCACACTCCTGGTATGTAGCAGGGGTCTCAGGGGATCCTTTCCCAACTGTTGTTTGCTCGGTGGGTGTGAAATGTCACTTGAGTTTGATTTGTATTTATTAAAGGCTGATTTTGTCCAGCCTCTCTCCATGTATCACTAGCTATCACATATTTTCTCTGAAAACATGTGGTTTTCTATTCCTTGACATTTAAATATCAGTTTGTCTTTTACTTTCGAGATATACGGCTTTATATATTCCAAAGATTTCATTGTTGTGCACATGGGTGTTTGGCCCGTATGTTTGTCTGTGCTCCACACACACACGCATGCTCGTGTCTTCAGAGGTCAGAAGAGGGCATTGGATGGATCCCTTGGAACTGGCGTTACAAGTGTTTGTGAACCACTTTGTGGACACTGGGAGTCGAGCCCATGTCCTCTGCAAGAGCAGCCAGGGCTTTGAACTGTATAATTGCTTTATGTATTTTAGATATAAGCTCTGATGATAGCTATTTTATGGACTTTATATTCTTCTTTACTCATCAGTTCTAATAAAGTTTCTTTTGGACTTTTGGGGTGTTTTTGTGTCATCTAAAAGTCGGGAGGATTTTCTCTGTCCTTTTCCAAGTCCTAGGCTCTATCTATATGCCTCCTCTTGGCTGATGCCTACAACACAATTGTTGTGTGACATTGTGGAAGTGGAAGAGACTGTCAAGTCTTTCTCTTATTCTTGACTTATTTAGCAGGAAGTTTTCAGAATCCCAACAGCTTAAAATAGTGTTTTGTTTTGATGCTGAAGATAAAACCCAGTACTTCAGCATGAGTGAGCATGTGTTTTAACCCTGAACAACCCTCTGAACGTCTAAAAATGAATTTTTATCATTGATGATTTAAGCTTTTTGTTTTGCTACTATATTATTAGTGCTTCTGTTCATTTTCCTATGCTTTTCCTAAGCATTTTATTTTACAAATGTCTTTTAGCCTGCTTTTAGCAATCAGCTTTGTAAGTTTTTTTAGTGTGTGTGTGTGTGTGTGTGTGTGTGTGTGTGTGTGTGTGTGTGTGAGAGAGAGAGAGAGAGAGAGAGAGAGGGAGGGAGAGAGGGATCTATTTTTATGTAAAGACAAAATCATTAAAAATGCAGGAATCCTTTTGACTTATTTCAATAAATAATGGTTTTTAAAAATGAAACAAAACAAAACAAAACAAAAACCTTTGAGAGGCACTGGGGTGGCATCCTATCTGGGGGAGCATTTATCCTGTCTAACTTCCTGGCTTCTTTGTAAGCAGAACACATGACTGCACAGTGGGTATGACAAAGCAAAGAAAAAGGAATTATGAATTTGACACAAGGCTGCAAAGAGAATTGGAAGCTATATTGTGAACTTAATAATGCAAAATTTCCTTGAGCTTTGTCATTTTCCATCTTATTTTGCTAAAGCAGAAATAGTTTAAAGGAGACAATGTACTCTAGAGAAAAGGCACAGGATATTCTTTTGGTTCATTGTGTTTATGGGGTCTTCTGTGGCTATTATCCCAGAAGAGGATGATGAACACAAGCCAAAGCCCTGCTTGCCATACTTCAGCAATGTTCTATAAGATTCAGGGCTTCCCTTTCCAGTGAGAAAGGAGGGAGACACCCTCCAGCATTACAGAAAACAATTGAAGTTTATTGCCTCATTAGCATATGTTAACTATGTGACATTTTCACACATGCATGCAAATGTGTTTTGATCATATTCATCTCATTACTGTCCCTTGTCCCTTTCTTGTTCCCGCTGACCCCCTTCCTGTTTCCAACTAGTCCTTCTACTTTTATGCCCCTTTTCTTTCTTTTTGGTGGCCCAATCAATGAGTTACAGAGTTGCTCACATGAGTGTGGGTGAAGTGCTTATTCACAGGAGCATGCACAACTCACCAGTGGCTAAAAAGTTTATGTTTTAGAGGATAAAAATCTGAGTGCTTTCCTTTATATTAGAAGGCCATCGACTGGAATTCTGAGAGAAATGTTGTTGAGGCTTAGGAAAACATTGCTAGTTATCTTTCTAGAAAATTTACTATGTATACCAACACAGACACATCTTCAAAGAATGCTGGGTGGGGGGGGTTGGTAAGTCAAGGAAATTGAATTATTTTCCCCTGATGTGATATCAACACATTATATTTCAGGATAATTATGAATCCATTAGTTTTGGGAAAAAATTCTTCCCAACACACATAAACTTTATTGTGTATGCCCCCTACTCTGAGTCCCAGAGATAACCATCAAGCTTAATTTGTCATCGTTCTTGTTCATTGTTATGCTACTGTGCACACATATGCATCTTAGATGTTGTATAAGCACTATTTCACAGTATCCATTGTTCCAGAATTGCTTTCCTCCCTGTAGCACATGAGTTTAAATGACAATGACGGAGATGGGAATGGGGGGTGGGCTGGGGGGAAGGCAGGGTGGGGGTGGGAGTGGGGGACGGGAGGGGAGAGAACAAGGGAATCAGTGGCTGATATGTAAAATTAAATTAAATTATAAAATAAAAAAAATGACAATGGCATAAAGGCACCACAAGGCCTGGATCCACGTATTTCTTGTTTGTGAATGGAACCTCTTTCCATTTTCTCATGGAGACTGAGGCCATAGCAAATCCCCACAGACATTCTTTCTGCATGTGCCTCATTTTTTCTTAGAGGGCTTTCTAGGTGAACATTTAGAAGGGTGTATATTCAACTTGCATTTTTTTTTCTTTTTGAGGCAGGGTCTCTCTGTATCCCTGGCTGTCCTGGAACACACTATGTAGCTCAGGCTAGACTTGAACTCACAGAGATCTGCCTGTCTTTGCACACCACCCCCACCCCAGTACTGGGGTTAAAGGTGTGTGTACAACAGGCTATCAGCTTACATTTATCTTGATCTTATTGGCAGGAGCACATACAGGTTACCTATTCTGTGCCACTTCATTTGCTTGTTTCTCATTTGGTCGTTTTGTCCTGACACTCTTTGTATATTATGGATATGAATTCTTTATTGTATGTGTGTGGGTACCCATGAGCGTGTGTGTGCATGTGGAGTCCACAGACAACATCAAGTAGCCTTCCTCAGGAGCTACCCACCTTGGGTTTTTGTTTTGGTGTTTTGAGACAAGGTCTCTCATTGGCTGAAGCTAGGCTGGCTGGCTGGCCGGTGAGTGTCAAGGATCCACCTGCCTCAGTCTCCCAGATGCTGCGACACAGGTCTGGGATTATGCCAAATTTGGGATTTTTTTTCCGTTCTTTTCTTTCTTTCTTTCTTTCTTTTTTTTTTTTAAAAAAACTTTTTAAAAAGCATATTTCAATTTATATATTTTTCTTTTATATGGACTGGTATTTTGCCTGCATATGTGTCTGTGTGAGGGTGTTGGATCCCCAGGAACTGGAGTTACAGACAGTTGTGAGCTGCCATGTAGGTACTGGGAATTAAATCCAGAGGCCTTTGGAAGGGCAGCCTGGGCTACAAACAAGCCAAACCAAACTCTGCTTCCCAGCTGTGTCATAAATAGGCTGTAGTCAAAGGCCCCCTCCCACCAGCACCTTAGTAAAAAGCCCCCAGCCTTACCAAGAACAGCTGCAGCAGCAGCACCAGCAAAAGCAGCAGGCATTGGAGCCGCGGCTACCCGTGCCCTGCTGGCTTGGGATGGAGCCCTCGGTCTCGCTTCCGCTGCACATCTGCTGCATCCGCATCTCAGTCCTCTCGGATTGCACAGGCTGCAAAAGAAAATAAAAAACAAACAAAACAAAACAAAAAAACAGTTGTGATTTAAACCCAGGTGTTTGTCTGTTTGGCTCACCAAGAAGACACCACATGATAATACCCAGGCCATTTTTGCATACTGGTGAAATGTGTTTGAACTCTGATGAGACCTTATTTAGCAAAGTTAATGGAACATGGTGTAAGTTCCAGGAATAAAATGGAGAACAGGCTTGCCCTTATGTAGCTTACTAAGGGAGGCAAATTAGTATACAGAGGTCACTGGTAAGTTTTGACCACAGAATCATTTCTGGGCTTCAGATTCCCTCTGTACAGAAACATGGTAGAGCAGTTAAAAGGGACAGTACAACCACATTTGCCCAGGAGTCTGAGCACAGAGATGGATGGATGCAAGCTATGCCAAAAAGATCAGCCACTCAAACCTGGCCCTCTGAAGGACATTTGGAGGAGGTGGCAATGTGTGCCTCAGGTCTAAAGACAGAGCCTTACATGCTACTAACATCTTCACTAGCTGTGTGGTGTTTTACAAGAGCCCTAACTCTCCACCAGCAGCATAGCATTAAGAACACTGCTTACTACATAACAATTGCTTAGTATTTCCCAAGGAAGCCACCAGCCTGAGCCCTGCCCAGTCCTTGGAGGGACAGTGTTCTTGTCCATCTCCAGGGGTTCAAAGCCATCAAACAGATCTGGCCTTCAGCTTGTTTGTTGTTGTTGCAGATTAGAATATCGAATGACGGAGGTGGGCACACAGCAGCTAAGAAAGGAGAAATTGCTACATCCAATTTTGCTTTTGAAAACTTTCAATTCTTGATGGATCTAACTGAAAGCTAAAACCACACACACACACACACACACACACACACACACACACACACACACGAACCTTAAATGGGACTTTAGAATTAAGTGCTAGATTTGTTTATTCCTGTTGACTGTGATGTATCCTATGTGCAATTGGATTCATTCATTCATTCATTCATTCATTCATTCATTCATTCAGAAATGAGGTCTTGCTATATTACTCAGGCTGGCCCTGAACTCATGCTCAAATGCTCCTCCTGCCTAAGCCCTATTTATGAAGAACGGCATGGCATCTGGATTTCTTTTAATTAGTCAGGCACATAAGAAGAATTAGCAAATGGCTTCCTGACTCTTTACACTCACAATACCCAGATACTTCTCCATAGCACCTTTGACTGGACTGAGCAGGCCAAGGTTTACAAGCCTGTGTAGTCTTCTTGGTCAGAAGGAAGCAAAGATATTTGCCAAATTCTCTACTATGTTCTATGGGCACCTCAGGAGATGGTGTCAAGACAGTCTCAAATGACCCCAGGGCAGAAACACCAGGCACCAGGTTCTCAGCTCATCTGTGGCATTGCAACAGAAACACAAGCCAACAAGGGTTTATTTCACTTCAGGATACTGAGGCACAAGGAGGAGCCCGCACAATTCTCAAAGATGTTTAGAGCCCTACATCTCCAGATAGCTGTTACGTTCTAAGAGATTTTGATACAACTTTAAGAGACAACAAGAAGGATCCCTTTTTCTCTGGGATGCGGGGCAGATGTTCAGCATTGGCTAAAGCAGTGGAGAACACTGCTTAAATCAAAACCTATATTGATATGTTCTTATTACAAGCTTTCCTTCCATATTTATTTTCCTATACGTCATCAACAAGAAAATTTGGTGGACTTTCCACTGTGCCCTGGCGGCCTTACCAAAGGGCTGTCAACCGAGCAGCCAGCTAAATCACCCTTAGACTAGCACTAAAGATTTTGAAGGCACTGCTTGAAGAAACTCCTAGGAAACAACTGCGACTTGTTGCTCGTGCTCCTGAAGGGCCAGCCCCAACCATAACTATTTCTAACAATTGGCACTGGACTGTTTGCAACCACATGCCTCAGCATAGTCTAGCAGGATCTGAAGCCATTTCCACTCAGGCCAGAGTGGAGCATGTCCCTGGTGGCTGAGCAAAGGGACTGTTGGGATTGGTGCAAAAGGGACAATGTGATGATTGGTGAAGCACAGACCTTCATGTGCACGAAAGATGTGATGAGACTGGCACAATATCCCTTCAGCAGCTATTTAACCCTGCAGTTCTGCCCACCAAGTGAGCCAGGAGACCTCCTGTGCCATCTCCCCTGTGGCAACAAAAGGCAGTGGTCTCTTCTTGCCTACTTTTGGGAGACTGAAGCTGGGCTGGTAACACAAAGAAGGCAGCAGGGCAGCAGAGACAGTGGAGCAGTGGTACTCAGGGCAGAGACACAGGACCACCACCCTGACAAGCAGCAGGTGTGGAGCTGAGCAACCCAGGCCGAGCAGGAGCACTCAAGTGCTGGCTGGCTGCACTGGCAGCTTCAACCTGGAGGGAGCTGCAAGACCAGCTGCAGACTGAAGCAGAGGCAGCAAAGGGTGGCAACTGTGGCAGAGATCATAGCAAAAGAAGAGGAGGAGCAACAGAAGGAGGAGCAGGAGGAGGAAGAGGAGGAGGAGGAGGAGGAGGAGGAGGAGGAGGAGGAGGAGGAGGAGGAGGAGGAGGAAGAAAAGCAGATAGAGGAGAGAAGAGCAGACTAAAGGATAAAAGGCTGTAAAGAGCCAGAGAAGAAAAACTACAGTCTGTGGCAGTGAGAAAAGTTCAAGAAATCTGTCAAACTTTTGGAAGTCCCTGAAGCCCCAGGCTTGGTGCTGTCACCCTAACACTGCCAAGAGCTGAGGAATCTTGAGGAGCCAGACCTTCACACGTGCTGTAACAAACGAGGGTTCCTACTGGTTCCTCTGCCTGTCTGCTACACTGTGCACTGTCAAACACGGAAGGACACAAAGACTACCGAAGCCCAGTACTTCAAGAGTTTCTTTGACTACCCCTGATGTCTAGATAAACAAAAGACTCCAGCCAGCTGTTTGAGAATATTGTCTCATTAAAAATAAAAGCCTCAACTGCTCCCCACAGGGGGAAGAATTGTTACACATGATGTTCAAGAATGGTGTTTTTTGTTTGTTTTTCAACAATCACTTTGGCCAGTGTCTTAACAAGAAGCCTGCCACAGCCATACAGTTTATAAGTAATATAAGTCTCTGTGTGCTTACTTGGTTGGGTCTGAGTGGCTGTGGGACTGGTGGGTGAGAGATTTGTCCAGACTGTGGGCCAGGCAGGACCAGAAAAACTCTAGCTACAGAGCACTACTCAGCTGTTAAAAAAAAAAATGACATCATGAAATGTGCAGACAAACGGATGAAACTAGAAAAAAAAATCATCCTGAGTGAGGTAACCCAGACCCAGAAAGATAAATATGGTATGTATTCACTTACATGTGGATATTAGCCTTTAAGTATATGGTAAGCAACCTACAATTAGTAGACCCAGAGCTCAGGGAACCCTATGGAAGAAGAGATGAAAACAGTATTAAGACCCAGAGGGGAAGGAGGATACCAGGAAAACACAGCCCTCTGAAGCAACCATATTAATAGAGATCAGATTTGATTGAGGAAGAGCCCCCTGAAAATCCTGGCTACATACATAAAGAAATAAACCTAAGAAAAAACACCCCAAAACTACAAGACGTGAAACGTATATATTACTTGATCTAAAATAAAACAACAAAAAATTTAACCGATGTGTACAGACCACACATTCCATACTTGTGTTAATACAAATATGTATGTTACCTTTGAAAGTTTATGTATTTTTAGAACAAGGGGACCAGATACCAATGAAAATGAATGGTCCAGATGATCCAGAATCTCAAAATACCTCTGTTGCAGTTTCCTCAGAGTTCTGCATCCAGTACAGCTTCATGGTTGCTGACCGAGATGGCCCAGCCTCTCAGACTACTCCAGCCAGGACTTGACCATAATCCTTAATTTTCCCAGGGTTCCCCAAAGATGCCAGTGCCTCCACATAGCAGGAAGCAGTCTAGAGAAAACAATGCCCATATTTCCGAAGGTGGGTTATGGATATTTGTCATCATTTAAATTAAGTCTCTTAGGAGCTGAGCAAGGCTGAGCAGAAAAAAGTAACAACTTTCCACCAAAGCTGGAGATCACTACATTTCTGTAGGGGTTTCCCTTTTAGCAGAGTGAAGTGGAAAAAGCAACATATTTGGCTGGAGGGAAGAAGAAGCAGAGCTCTGCTGGGAAGCCCTCTAGAGGGGGTGGACAGAGCAACGCTCAGCTGTAAGGGCTTTCTCTAGGAGAGGAGCAGTTTTGCTATATCCTGCCGGAAGACCATCACCCACCGCACCCCAGCTTGAGGTATTGCCTGGCTTCCCAACAAGCCAGGATACCTTTCCCTCCAGAGCTGTCCTATTGTGGCTCCACCCTCCAGAGCTGTCCTATTGCGGCTCTAGGCTTCCCGACAAGCCAGGATACCTTTCCCTTCAGAATTGTATCACTGGCAACGTTCACCACTACATGGTCCTGGAACATACTCTGCAGGCTACCAAAGAAGAAAGGTAAACACCAGCCTAGCTATAAACCCTTCAATCTACAAGAGTAACCTGCCTCCACGATACCCAGTGCAATAGGTGGCACAAATTTTGTGGGAGTAATCAAACGACATTTGATTTGAGTTGAGGCCCACTCCATGAAATGGAACCCATACCCAACACTGTTTTGTAGTCAAGAGCCTGAAACTATATAGGCCAGAGACCTAGGGTAAAATCACATACTATTGTTTTACTAGATAATGTAGCAATAAAATGACACCTAACAACATTCTGCTGTACTCATAGGTCAATGATTTGCTCACCCATCACCAGAGAAGCATCCTGCTGCAGCAGATGGGAACAAATACAGAAAAGACAGCCGGACAATATGCAGAGAGTAAGAGACCTTGGGACACTGAGCCCTAAAAGAAATGTCTTCATCAAATCCATCCCTTCAGGCTTAGGGAACCGGGTGGAAGGAGAGGCAGAAAGAGTGTAAGAGCCACAGGGCATAGAGAACATCAAGGAAACAAGTCTCTAAATCAACATGATCACATATGTGAAGACACAGAGACTGAGGCAGTTTGCCAAGGTCCTGCAAGAGTATACACTAGATTGGTGTCCTAGAGCTGGAAGGAGAAGTGGACACAAGCCCCCATCCCTAACCCAGAAGCAATATCCAATTCATAGCCACTTACAAACGAAAAATTAGTTTTCTCCAAGAGAGTCTCACTGAGGGAACAAACTATGCTTAAGAGTGGATCCCAGGCCCAGCAGTAGATGGCCAACATAAAATGTGCTGAACAGCATCTTCGGAGGTTTTGTGTCTCATAACGCTAAATCAGGGCATTTTTTTATTTGTTTGTTTGTTTGTTTTCTACTTTGCAGGTCCTCTGTATACATTATAACTTACAGTTTTGGGTTTTTATAGGCATCCTGAGTGTGCAAATGTGTGTGTCTCTGCATCTATAAATAAGCATTTCTTATGCTTTTCCTTTGGCTCTTTTTCTTGTTTGGTTGTGTAAGCATATTCCAATTTGTTTGTTTTTAATTTATCTTATTTTATTATTATTCCTTAGATGTCTATTTATTTTCTAACAAGAAACAGAAAAAGGTGATCTGGATGGTAGGGGAGATTAGGGAAAATAGGGAGAAGTGGGGGGGGGACTGTAATTATAATATATGGCATAAAAAATAATCCATTTTCTTTTTCTCTTTTTGGGTTTTTCAAGACAGTGTTTCTCTGTATAACCCTGGCTGTCCTAGAACTCATTTTGCAGACCATGTTTCTCTCTAACTTGCCTCTGCCTCCTGAGTGTTGGGATTAAAAATGTATACCACAACGCCCAACTTGGAAAAAAATCTATTAAAAAAAGACAAATATGAAGTGGTATAGGGAAGAGGTTTTTTGTTTTTTGTTTTTTTTTTTAATCAATGATTCTCACTGGTCCAGCCTGGCCTTGAACACTTGATCCTTCTGTCTCAACTTCCTGAGTGCTTGAATCATATACTCAGTTAAGAGTTGTATATTTAGTGTCAATAATTTTGGTAAAAAATAAATATTTTAAATGTGTTAGTAATGATATGAAGTTTAATAGTGTGTATTAAGTTTTATATACCTATAAGGTTTAACAATATGGCATAGGTGTATGTCTTAGCATAGTTGTTGTTTGGGGCACTTCTTGTTGGTTTTTTTTTTTTTTTTTTTTGGTTTTTCGAGACAGGGTTTCTCTGTGTAATTTTTGGTGCCTATCCTGGAACTCACTTGGTAGTCCAGGCTGGCCTCGAACTCACAGAGATCCGCCTGGCTCTGCCTCCCGAGTGCTGGGATTAAAGGCGTGCGCCACCACCGCCCGGCTGTACTTCTTGTTGTTTTTAATGATTATAATTAACTGTCTTAGTCACTGCTCTATTTCTGTGAAGAGACACCATAACCAAGACAATTCTTATAAAAGAAAGTATTGAATTGGAGGCTTGCTTACCGTTTCAGAGGTTAGTCCTTTATCATTATGGTGGGGAGCGTGGTGGCACGCAGGAGATATGGTGCTGGAGAAGTGTAGTGGTATTTACTCTGCTCATGACTTAGGGCTATAGGGCCTCAACGAAGAAGTGCTTCTTGCCATTGTCTGTGACCTCTTAAAAGAAAAGGGGGAAGGGTCACACGCCCCTTCTCCCTGCTTCTGCCTGTGAGGTGGATCACTCTTGGTCAGATCAGAGGACGACTTCAGCTGTCTACTCCGTTCTGTATTTGTGAGTGTTTTTCCTCAATTTATCTTAATAAATTCCTATTACCCATTTAATAGACTCATGTGGATTGATCTTAATAGAGAAGTAGCTGTTGGATCCACAGACAATAGAAAGAGAGAGACATTAGGCCTGGTATGGGCTTTTGAAACCTCAATGCCAACAAGGCCACACCTCCCAATCCTTCTAATCCTTTCAAAGAGTGCTATTCTCTAATGAATAAACACTCAAATACATGAGCCTATGTGGTGGTGGCAGGGCATTCTTTTTCAAACCACCACATTAACCAAACTAACTTCATATGATTTACATTTGCCCTCATGATATCTGCAAGAATGATTCTTTCTTAGTCAGAAGCAGAGCTACTTGCCACTAGTATTCCATTTCTCTTTCACTGTGTGTCTGGTGTCATCTTGATGTGTACTGGGAAGACATTGCATATCACACGCAGCATCCCTTATGTGCTGGACCACATGCCTAAGAGTCCAGAGTCTGAGTAGTTGGGTAAGTGTGACACTATGTTAACCATCCCAGATGCTCTGCTGATAATTATGGCATTTCACAACTGTAGAGGGCACGAGGTCCGAGTGCTCACAGATAGCACTAGAGGAACCAGGAAATTAAACTCAGGCTTGTTTCTCAGCAGAAGGGCTCTAAATCTGATGCCACCAGGAAAGCTGGGATTGGATGTAGTTAATAATCTGGTGATCTAGAGCCAGGACTCACCCAAATTCCCTAGACTCCAGAGCACTGTTTCTCAGCCAATAGAAACCACTCTTATGGAAGAGGCCTCAGGTACTTTGCAAAAGTGTTTCAATGTATTCATACCTTAAACTTTTTTATGATAATTGTCATGAGGGAAAAACATTGTCACAATTTTTCTAAAGTTGTACAGTGCTTAAATGTGTAAAAATAAACTGCTGGGGCAGGACTCCAGAAGTTTGAACCGGTACCTGCTAACTAAGTCATGTTAAGCCAGACTTCCTTTTTGCCTCACCTGGATTGTTTCTCTGCCAGCCAGCCATAATGTCTGCAGGGAGCCCCATAAAAACCTGCCTGAGGAAATGGGACCAAGACCGATAGTTTCTTAGTATTTCAGATCTCAATAAGAGATAATCTAAGGCTAACAAAGTCAGAAAATTCCTAGGAACCTGACATTTAAGGGGATCTTTCAGAAGTTCATCTAAATGCCCGGGCAAACTCTTTTTTTTTTTTTTTTTTTTGAGACTGGGTTTCTCTGTGTAGTTTTGGTGCCTGCCCTGGATCTTGCTCTATAGACCAGGCTGGCCTCGAACTCACAGAGATCTGCTTGGCTCTGCCTCCCGAGGGCTGGGATTAAAGGTGTGCACCACCACCGCCCAGCACCAGGGCAAACTCTTAATTAAAAAAATTATTTTATTTATTTTGTGTATGTGTGGTGGTATGTATGGCATATGTATGCATGTGTGTGTGTGTGTGTGTGTGTGTGTGTGTGTGTATGTGTGTGTGTGTGTGTGTTATGTATGGTGTGTGTGTATGGTGTGTGTGTAGAGCGTGGGGCAGAGGCAAGTGCCTTTACCTGTTTAGCCACCTCACTGGTTCACTCTCAGTCTTGATTGCATTCTTTTATTAATTTGAATTAAAAGTAGTATCACTAGTCAGAAAAATATTCAGCTATAATTAGCTCAGTGAAGTTATTTTGAATTTTCTGGTGGCTTTAAACTGAATGACTTTATTTCATTATCAGTTGTTTATTTTCATTATAGCTATTATAGTTTCCAATTTTTGAAAATAGCAATTATTGAATCACACAATGAGACTATATCAATATAATAAAAATAAAGTTTTATGGAGGGAAATACATCTCTTGTCTTTCATGGCCCAAGACACAGGTTCTTGTTTCATAAGGATATAGAATTATAGATGAGGTCCAGGTAAAGGGAAACAGAAGCCAGTCAACTGGAAGCAGTTTTTCCAGGAGTTATGATGTCTCTATTCCTATTCATTTGCTTTTTATAATAAGCAAAAACTCTGGAATGTTAGGATCCTGTACATGCGTTGCTCGGGGTCTTTCATCTTATGTTATCAATGGGCAGACCCCCCACCCTCTCTCTCTGTTCCCCACTCTCTCTCTGCTCCCCACTTCCCTCCCTCACCAGGCCTGGTTCTCCTCTCTTCTCCCCCTCCTCCCTGCTTTCCCTCCTAATAAAGCTCTAAAACTAACACTGGGTTCTGTTGTGACCATGACCTTTCCACACGGTAACCAGCACCACCACCAGTGCGTTTATCATAACCATCACTGGGGAGTCTAATCAAGCTGAGTTCCTTACTCTGATCACCCATTTTCCTTCCAGCCAAAAATCTAGACATAGGCTGAGTTCAAACACAAGGGAAATGTATCTCTAAGCCAGAGAGGCAATGGAAATGTCAATCGTTGCCTGGAATAGCAGTGGGCTGGCCTCCTTGGGTTTTAGCCCAAGAAAGAGGTATGGATAATGTTGCTCTAGAAGGCAACCGAGATTAAAGTCTGGAGCTGGATTCACTGTTTCTAAATGCAAAGTGCAGTTAGGAGTATAGCCCATTTTGTGGAGTGTTTAGTTAAAATGCAAGAAGTCCGAGAACAATTCAGTTCTCAGTACCAAGTAAAATCCAGGCATGGTGGGGTACCTGTTATCCCAGCACCAACAACGTGAAGGCAGGAAGATCAGAAGTTCAGGGAGTCCAGTGCCAGTCTGGGCTACATGAGACCCTGCTTCAAACAACGACGACGACAACAACAAGAAGCAGCAAAGAAGGATTGGTCTGAGACAGGAAGGAAGGGTGATGGCACTTATATTCCAAGAGATAAAGGTGCATTTGTACTACATACTATAAGAAGGAATCTGGGCATTCACACTGTAAACAGCCCGGTACACATTGTAGATGTCCTGTCCATTCTGAGTTAACCTTTGACCTAGGCTGCATTTGGGGAGGAATGGGTGTGAGAACCCCACAGCACAGACTGTCAGAAGTGAAGGGACAAACACAAATCACCCCACTGTCACCCTCAGCAACCTGAGGAGTTCTCATAGAGGTTTATGGACCCCAACTCAGACCAAATCCTGATTCATTGCTTCAATATTGAAATAATAACAGGAATAGTCAGTTTATGAAGCAGAGATTTTTTAAAAATATTTTAATATAGGCTTAAATGTTAAGAGAAACAAGACATTCTCAGAACAGTAAGACACAGAGAGTATGAGTGTGGGTTTCTCAAAGAATGACTTGCAGAAAGTGTGAATGACCGCATTCAAGTGTGGGTGTGAGCTTCTCAGGGAAGAAATCAATTCCTCTTAGTGTCAGCCATGTACACCATTTTGATGACTCTCAAGTTCCATCTCATGAGGTTGCCAGGAAACTCCACCACCCCCTTCTCTTTTCTCATTTAATAAGTGTGATGGCTCTGGAGATGCTTAGAGAGAATCATAATCAGATAAAGTGAAGCCATGAGTTGCTGGGTCTGCAGAGGGGTTAGTATATGCCCTCTGCCCATAACAGGTTACAGGTGAGATTCCTGGAGACCTGAAGCTGTTGGTAACTGCCTCGGGAATTCCTGCTCTGCAGCTGGCAAAGGCATCACCTGGATTCCAGGGCCAGGAGGCTCCTTTTCCTTCCCATGACCCCTAAATTTCCCCTCTGAAATTTTGATCCTTTAGAGCGTGAAGGCAGAACCAGGGATCTCAGAGACAAGGCTGACCACTTGACCAGAGAACAGCAACACTGAGTGGCTGCCTTGGCCCAGTTCCTGTAAGTGTTCTAGATGAGCAAAGGGGAAAGGCAGATTTTTTTTTTTTTTCCTGGGATGATAATTCTCTTTTCCCAGATTGCCACCTCTCTGAATACTTTATGGCTTAATGATTTAATTGCTGTTTCTGCTCATCGGTATTTGAGGTGATGGACAGCATAAACTCTGCCATTCCAGCTACAGAATCTTCTCTTATGTATGGACAAAGCTCACTGGAAACAACCATGGCTAATCTCTACTGCCCCTACATGTGAGATTATGGAAAGCTAGAGAAATGAGCTGGAGTTGCTGTTTCTGAGACCAAATCATCCATACCCCAGTATTTTCTGGGCCGGAACTCTGAACTGCGCTTTGTTACCTTGCTGGCAGGAGTAAGATATTCTGAAGAGACACATGTGTCCTTCCTTTGGCTTTCTGACTATTGAGACAACTCAGCCAGTGGAATTAGAATTTCCACAAATTTCTCCTGTACTGGGAGAAGGAAAAGGCCTGGGGGGGTGGGGGGTGGTCAAGATGCCTGGCAGAGAAAGAGAGCTTGTCTCCCAGAAGGACATTCCACACAGTGCTGGTGACTTGTCAGCCTACCTTGCTGGAGAGTCAGGAACCTAGACAGTGATGGTGATAGTGTGCCTTGAGCAGGACTTAGGGAGCAAAGTTAGACAGATCCCTGACGGGCAGATAGATCAGGAGAGGGGCCACAGCTAGGTAGCAAAATGTCAAATTTCTGGCTTCTTCCTCACCCTCCTCACCTGAGACAAAAGCCTGACAGCTTAAAACAAAGGCCTGGCAGCCTTTTTCTCCTTCCACTGGGGCCTGTTTGCTGATGAACTGGCCTTATAAATTCAAGGCCTGATTAGGACATGTTTACCCCCAAATCAAAGGCCTATCACCCTCCCTTTGTTCAAACTGACAAATGCTAAATTAGGGGAGGAAGACCACTCAAAGATTCTTAAGTCCCCCAGCACCCCAAGGAGAGACTAGGCGTCAGTCTCCAGGGCCCACCTCTGCTTTGCAGTCTTCTGTCTGTGTGTGTCCCCCTCCTTAGTCTGTAATTAGCCAAAGCCCCATTCATTGGCTGACTGTCTACTGCTGGCCAAAGGTCTAAGATTCCCCTGCTGCTGCCTCTCATACTCAGGATTTTCCTGCCTTTTAATTCTTTGACTGGCAGAAAAAGAGAACCCATCAAGACCCCTATATGGTAACAGTACTGTTTAGCTATGTGGACCTCTTGCATCTATTTAAACCTAAACCTAATGTTTGTACACCAAAATGGACTTTGGGGGGTTCACCAGACCTCTTGGTTCCTCCTCCCAAAGTACCCACATCGAATAAACCTCCGTCTTATGATCTTTACTGTTACTCTGTCTCTTTAACTAGCTTATTCAGGCTGCATAGTTGAATTTGGCTTATTAAGGCTGTCAGGCCCAAGCATCTGACCCTAACAGTTCCCATAATATCACCAGGCTCTCAGTAGGATGCTCTCATGTACAGTGCAGGAAATGTTAAACCAGTGCAACTATGGCAGATGGAAAACAACCATCAGCAAAGAAATACAGCAAGAAGAACTAATTCACTGAAATGAACCTGCAACTCAAAAGTGCAAAGCACGTAAAAATTGCCAGTTAGAACTGCCCAGCCCACTCCCTTGGGCTTGTGTCCATCCTTCTCTGTGTTTTGGAGCCCAGGTCTCCTGGAAAGGCCTGACGACTGCCCATACGGAGGTGGACACTCAGGCAGTTTTGCAGCTATAAAGTCAGGCACTAGTCTGTACCCAATTTTTAGGTGTTGGTGGCTGCCATGAACCAAAGCCATGAGAATCCCAAGGCCAGGAGGGTCCACAACAAAGGATGTTTCAGCAAGTGGAATACAAGATAAAGATCTGAAGGAAAAGGACCTTCATTACAGTACACATGCCAAAAGAATACCCGAGAAGCTCAAAACTATACCCCGAGTCCTCAGAAACCCAGTGAATGTGATAGCAAGAATACAAATAATTTGCTTTCTCAAAAACCCACTGAAAAATGAGATTATTATTAGGGCAAATTAAAAGAGAAAATCTGGAACCAAATGCTGAACTGGATAAAAAAAGAAAAGAAAAAAGAAAGAAAGAACGGTATTTCTTACTGTGCAAGGAGAAAGAATGTGTAGTTCACCAGTACAATTTCTACTAGACTTACTTCAGACAAATGGGGAGAAATAGGAATTTCGGAGCTTGTTATGTAATGATGTTTTAGATACTTGGAAGGATGGAAATTTAAGAAGTCTGTTGTGAACATTCTTCTTTGCCCCTGAATTTTCATCTTTAGAATAATATATTTTCAGAAGTAATAAAGATTATATTCATGAAAATTTTATAAATATAGATATGATTAGAGGGTTTTTTTTGACAACTTTGTTTATGGAACCAAATGTAAAATGTTAATAAAGGTAATGTCTGTGATTTTTTGTTTCCTTTTTTAAACAGAATTGAATAGTTGTTATGAACTGTAGAACCAGTTGCACACACCTTTAATCCCAGCACTCAGGAGGCAGAGTTAGGCAAAGCTCTGTGAGTTCCAGGCTAGCCAGGGCTGTAGAGTGAGACCCTGCATCAAAAACAAACAAACAAACAAACAAACAACAAAAAATCATTGCTCTCCCCCACAAAATCCCAAATTATGAAATAAATGTGTGACTTATTAAAAAAAAAAAGAAAGAAAAATAAATCCCCAACTAGAGGCCAGGAGCAGTGGGCACACCTGTAATCCCAACACATAGAAGGCAGAGGCAGAAAGATTCAAAGTCTGAGGCTAACCTGAGCTACAAAGGTAGAGCTTGTCTCAAATAAACACATAAACAAACACAAATAAATAAATAAATAAATAAATAAATAAATAAATAAATAAATAAATAA
>CABHPR010150858.1:43035-68999 GCA_902168415.1 Peromyscus melanophrys | reverse complement strand
GTGTGTGTGTGTGTGTGTGTGTGTGTGTGTGTGTGTGTGTGTGTGTGCATGTGTGTCTGTTAGTCTGTCTGTCTGTGTGTCTGTAGTGTGTAGTGCAGTGTGTGAACAAAGTGGGTAAGGAGACCAAGGTGGACATCAGGTCTCCTGCTCTGTTGTTCCCTAACTTTAGTTTTTGGAGACATGGTTTTTCAGCCTGGAGCTGTTTCATCTGCCCAGCAAGTCCCATGGATCTACCTGTCTCCCTTAGCCTTAGTTCTGTGGTTACAGAAGGGTGCTATTATACCCAAGTTTTTGTTTTGTTTTGTTTTTGTTTTGTTTTGTTTTAAATATAGATGTTGTGGATCTAGACTCCGGTCCTCACTCCACAGACAACTTACTATTGAGTCATATCCCCAGCCCAGTTTAAATGACTTTAAGGAAATATTGCCAGCTCATTTGTGAGAAATGAAAATAAAAGTAACTCCTTTGTTTCCTGTACTATAAAGAGATAGAAGCTTGAGTGTGGAAGAGCCCTTCCCTTCTTTGTTAGTTACACTCATTTTACTTTTGTGTTTCCCTAAAATAATTAGACGTGACCAACTCTTGGTTAGTCTTCCTTCTGTACCTGTACCGATGGACTGAGGGCAACCAATGGCTAAAGCAGGTTAGACTGGTTACAGTAGCCCAAACTTCAGGTTCAAGACAGTGACATTTGCTCTTCAGATGGCAGTGTGCTATCAACCACAGGTTTCTGCCCCAAAGAGCTTTTGTTTTAGAGCATAATTTTCCCATATTTGTCCGCAGATGCAGTGAAGACATCCTATTAAGAGGAGTCTGCCTGTGCCTCTTACAGCATTCACAAGCTCTGCGTCCCCTCTGACGTACTTCTTCCCAGCTCTCCTGCTTCTCTGAGTGCCCCTAGAGCTTGATCTTGAGACTTGCATCACAGACCCCTTGCCACCTGACTTTTGCCTGGGTCCAGCTCCAGGAAGACTCTTGACAGGAGCCCATGGAGAGTAAAGGGAAGAAGCTTGGGTTCTCCTGGTCCTGACCTGTTGCTTCTGCATTGTCATAAGGTGACAGTACCTCTGTCAGCCTGCAGTTGTTTTCTCTGTTTCCTAGAGACAGAAGCTCCTGCCAGACAGACCTCATTTACACCTCCTCCACCCTCTGAACTTCTCCCTCTCTCTGTGTTGTAGGTGAGATTGTGCCAGGGGGCTTTACATCTTGTTTTTTTCCAGTCTAACAAATCCCTTTATGATGGGGAATTCTGTCCAACTGGGACCAGCACTGGTTCACTGCCATCAACCAAGCCCCACTCATTTTCCTACATCTCCCCAGAAGACAGTACTGTACCACTCCTTGGAAACTAGCAGGCTTTAACCACTTGTAGATACAGAACCTAGTAAGGACCCACACAGGTTTAGGAAAACAGCAGGTCAACCACATGGTAATTCATTAACCTGCCTGAAGTAACCCAAGGTAACATGATACTTCTTTAATACTATTTCCTAGTTTTAGCCATAGACCCTAGAAATAAAGTTCATTTGTCTGTCTATTCCAGCATTTCTTTTAAGGGCACATTATTACTATTTTCAAATATTAGTTTAAGAAAGGTATGCATCATTGAATTTAAAGTTACAAGTTTGAGCAAGTATGGGCGTTCTGACTTAAATGCACATTTCGGGGGAATATCCCTGAACACCCTGAGTTTCTGTTTTGGAAATGAGCAGAGAGCAAAGCAGAGGAAGACTCATAGTGATCTTACAGATGGAACCAAAGGACCAGGTGGGGTGAGGGAGGGGTGTAAAATTTGAAATTGGTGTTTGAGCCTCAGAAAATCTGAGTACAGGTCTGACTCATAATAGCTATGCAACCTGGTGCAAATTAAGTAGATAAACAAGTGGCTTCTATGAGGTAATGCTGCTGTCTTATGTCTGGATATGAATTTGCTCTCCTCCAAGCAATCACTACTTCAAATCTATGGGGATTCCCGACTCTGCTTCCTAATTACTATAATCCCTGTTCTATATCTCGAAATAGATAAATGAGTAATAGACCTTTACTTTTCTATAATACACTAAACTCCAAATTCCTTGATTATTTATTGAATAGACTGAAATTACCTCAAATTATAGGCCCCAAACTCACCTAAGCACAATAAATATAAATTTATAAATTCAACATTTGCTTTCAATAAGTCTACATAGAGGCTTCCCATATTGATACATAATATAATATTTCCTCTACACCAAGTCAAAAATATCCTTCAGTCTTCATGTTTCTGGCATCTGTCTTTCCTCGCAAATACCTGTAGCAGAATGGGTGCTGTGGGATGGTCTGTATGTCAAATTGCTCTGATTGGTCAATAAATAAAACACTGATTGGCCAATGGCCAGGCAGGAAGTATAGGCAGGACAAGGAGGATAAGAATTCTGGGAAGTGGAAGGCTGAGGCAGAGACACTGCCAGTCGCCGCCATGACAAGCAGCATGTGAAGATGCTGGTAAGCCATGAACCACGTGGCAAGGTATAGATTTATAGAATGGATTAATTTAAGATATAAGAACAGTTAGCAAGAAGCCTGCCACGGCCATACAGTTTGTAAGCAATGTAAGTCTGTGTGTTTACTTGGTTGGGTCTGAGCGGGCTGTGGGACTGGCGGGTGACAGAGATTTGTCCTGACTGTGGGCCAGGCAGGAAAACTCAAGCTACAAATGGGGGTTGATGAAGTATTTTAGCCTAAATTTAAAGGAGAGAATTTGGAAGTTCTTGAGTTGGAAGATGGAGAGGTGTTCAGGAGAAAAGCACCTATGAGGATGGGCAGAGACTTCTCCAAGAAAACTCACAGAGACTAAGACATATACTCAAGTGTGGATATGGGCTCCCCAAAGGCAAGTTGTCTGAAGACACTTTATATAATCCAGCAGTCCTTGGTACTGCAGAGATATATCATAGGCCAAGAGCACTTGTAGATTTTTCGGAGCACCCAACTTGAGTTCCCAGCACCCACATCAAGTAGATCACAACTGCCTGTAACTCTAACTCCAGAACATCTGACATTCTCTTCTGGCCCCTACAGAAACTTGCAGACTCACATGTGCATACCCACATGCATATCTGCAATTAATTAAACAATACAAAACCCAACCTTAAAAAAATGAAACAAAACAATCTTCATTACTAATTTCTCTCACTGAGACAAGCAGAACCCCAAATTTCTCTATATGTCTAAATAGCGCTGTGCCAAAATTCTGAAATGCCCCAAGATTGTTGGCTATGACCTGGCCTAGGTCTTTGGTGTATTTCCCTAATGACAGTTAAGTCCAATAAAGATCCTCAGGAAGGACCTTGGGACCTGTCTCTCTTGACTGTGCTTTGCCTTGACAAGATAGACATGAGCCGTGAACATACTCAGGAATGATGGGGTTTAGTGTCTTAATTATTTTATTGCATCAATATGAAATATAGTAGGGCATCATTCTAACAGGGAAAACTAGATGTTTTCCCTTTTATACCAGGTCAGTTTCTACTGAGTCCAGATTTGTAGATTACCCATAGAAGATTGTTTTTGGTTCACTTGGATGGTAGTAGAAAATTGAGATCAAGTATATTTGTTAGTGGCCATTATATGAGTAGAGTTAGGGACTTGGTCTGTACTTTCAATGTGGTGTGTTCCTTTGCAAACAAAAACAGAATAAAATATAGATATATGTAGTAGTGCCCTATTCACTGTCTTGTGACGTTTGTCACTCAAGTAAATAATGTTCACAACTTACTCCTTGAAATTATGATACATGGAAGGAGAGACATTGTCATACTTGGGTTGGTAGCTCACAGATCAAGAACTGTTGCTCTGTGCCCTGATCATGCTCCTAGGCACTTATGTTGGGCTAACTAACTAAAATCATTGCTAACTGGATGAGAGACCAGATCCAGTCTTTTTTTTTTTTTTTTTTTTTAGGTTTTTTGAGACAGGGTTTCTCTGTGTAGCTTTGCGCCTTTCCTGGAGCTCACTTGGTAGCCCAGGCTGGCCTCGAACTCACAGAGATCCGCCTGCCTCTGCCTCCCGAGTGCTGGGATTAAAGGCGTGCGCCACCAACGCCCAGCCAGATCCAGTCTTAACAGGAAAAAAAAAATTCTCTCTGCAATTTCCTTAATTATTATAGAAATCTCCATTGTCCTCATTCTGCAAAAAATGTCACATTTTTATATCTCTACCTACCTTTCATTATGCGAACAATTACTGGCCCTACATTCTAATTGGTGGAAAGTTCTTTAAAATGTGTATCATCTTTTTGCAGATGAAAACCATGTTCTAAGAAGACTGTACCATTGTTAAGAGGAAATGAGTTAGAACAACATCCTGAGAACTGTCAAGGATGACATTCCAGAATGTTCTAAAGTACATACCAGCTGCCAGCATAATTATAATGCATATAACATATTGATAAAACAAAATGATTTAAAGTTAATGTTTATTTAAGATTTTATATAGTCTTATATCTTCTGACATTTTTGACAAGGGTTATTCTTGAGAAATTATTCAACTCCATCTCAGTTCTTTTAACTCTTTTTTTTTGAGATTAGCCCACTGTATTTTCCCATCTAGTATGGAAAACATTATAAAATATAGGAAGAGAATTTTTACAAAGGAGAAATAGGGTTTTATATTCTTCACTGTGTGGCTTTATATGACTATACCATCACCCCATCTGCCTGCCTGGCAGAGGGTCTAATTAAACATGTTGATTTGTACCTGCGTAGAAGCACCCCTCAGCACCTATAGGAAGTACCACTTCCACATACATCTATACTCTAAATTAGCCATCAATCAAGAGGAATTACAGATGGAAAATTATTTTCCAGTCTCTTACTAAAGAGCTAGTAAACCATCACGGAGGAAGAACCTCATTTTCTCAGGACTGTCTCTTTTCATTCCCCTTCCAGCCATGCCCTCATCCCTCTTGTTCTACTGGTTAAATCCCCTTCCTTCAAAGTACAGGGAAGAGCTGGGGGAATTCCTAGATAGAATCACACGCCCACACTGGTTCTGGCCAGCCTATGATGGCTTCAGCCTACCACTGCCCATTCAGTTCCATCCTGTGCACCCCTGTTTCCATCTTCTAATACTTCCCTGCTCTTCTTGGTTTCTTCCTGACAGTGCCATGTGATTTCACACCTCACTTAGCACCTTCACACAGAACTAGTGCATGTGTAAAGGCTCATCTCTTCAAGTAGATTAATAAAAGACTGTGAGAAAAGTTATTTGTTTTTAATACATCTTTGTGTGAAATTAAACTTGCATTAACATATGTTACTATAAAAGTAACTTTGGACTTTTCATAAGATGCTACAACATTCACCACCATTGGAAACTGGTCCTCAGAGGCAAGACATGCATTAGGTTCTCCAGAGGAGTGATCATACATAGGATCCAGAATCTCAGAGCTGTGATCTGCTCTGAGAAGAGAAACTGACAGTTCAGAAGAGTTGTTTTAATTTAGGAAGTGGTTCTCAACCTATGGATTGTGACTCCTTTGGAGTCGAATGACCCATTCACAAGAGTTATCCAAGATCATCAGAAAACAAAGATATTTACATACTTTTCATAACAGTGGCAAAATTACAGTTATGAAAGCAATCTTATGGTTGGGGGTCACCACAACATGCGGAACTGTATGAAAGGGTTGCAGCATTAGAAGGCCGAGAAACCACTGCTCTAGAGGGAAGGATTTAAGATTCCAAGAAGAAGCCACTGAGAATCTCATGATACAAAAAAAAGAAAAAAAGAAAAAAAAAAGCAACACCAAGTAATAGGAAATGTTTGAACCCCAAGCAAAAATTGCATTTTAGCTTTTTTTTTTTTTTTGAGACTTTAATCATTTGGGGTGGAAGATTTTGAGAAACGTAACAACCAGTGGCAGAGAAAGAACTGAATCGAATTTATGTCATTCCATATCTTACAAAGAGGTAGTGTACAGCAAGCAAGGAATGTCTTGTGTGTGTTGAGAGTGAAGACCCAGCAGTGAGAAATGGGAGAAAACAGACATGGGAAAACGGAGGGACTGCAAGTGTGCAATGACAGATGAGGGGTGAGAGGCGGGTAGGCTGAGAGCCAACAGGAAGAACTCAACAGTTACTTACGGGGTTGGAGTTGGGGGTGAACACGGAGCTTCTTAAAGGTCTGGAAGGAGCAAGAAAGGTGCTGCTGGCTCTACAGGAATTCTGGAATGAGGTTGAAAGCAGGTGTCTGGGCACTGTATGAAGGACCTCAAGGCAGGGCTGAAAGTTGGAACTCGAAGACTAATCACCAGCCGTGGACCAGTGGCCCCATGATGTTCAGTCTGGGAGTAATGAGAAAGGGGACGGGCTTGAGAATAGGGAGGCTGCCCAGATGACTAGCATGACCACTTCCTTTGAGTTGTCGTCTGAGGAAGCTTAAGTGTATGACATCTGTAAAGGGCACGAAGTAAGGTAGCTTGCAATTATTTGAAGATTTTTTTTTCTTTCTCTTGCTGTATGTAACCTGGAGTTGCTGGAATCACCTACTTATTGGACACCAAACTTCCTGTCTTCCCCTTCTTTCCTGGTAAATATTTTGCGCCAACTTGGAGGGGTCATGTGATGTGGAGCAAACAGTAGTTCTAGGTATGTTTGCGATAACATTTCTCAGAAAGGTAAGCATGTAAACTGGTAAACTGGGAAAGACAGTGTGGGAAAGGGAGTTCTCTCTGGGCTTCGTCCTATCTGCTGAAGGCCTCAACAGAGTACAGAGAGAGAGGCAGTATGAACTTGCACTCTGCCTGATGGCTGACTCGGGATAGAGGTCTTCTTCTGGTTCTCAGGACTTCAGCTCATACCAGAACTCCATCATTGGTTCTCAGACCTCTCAGTCATACCACCAGTCATACTGAGTCTCTAGCTTGTTCATGAGAGATCATGGGACTTCTCAGCCTCCACCATCATGCAGGCTAATATCTTATGGTAATTATACATATATGTATGTATATAATGGATTCTATTATGCATGCATATAACATACAACATACGTATACCAAGTATGAATGACACCTGTATCCTATTTGCTCTTTTTCTCTCAAAGCACATCTTCTGTATTGTGTTTTCCTTGTAAAGGCATAGCAATACCTGCCCTGGGAGCTGTGAACAGAAATAACGAAGGGTTCAGCAGAAAACCTATGATGCCCTAATAGGCTTGGACTGGGCCTTTGACACACTAGCCAAATCCCAGAGACCCTTTTATTACGCTGTATCTCAATCCTCCTCTTCTCTATTACCAGGCTAAGCACATGTCTGGTGCTCAGTAAACAGTGGGGGGTCAAATCGTTCCCACAAATGATAAAGTTGTTCTTATTTGCAAAGTTTGCATGTGGGAGCCCATTCACTGAATAAAAGATGTGTGCCTGGGTTGCAAGAATTTAAACGTTACCATCTTCGTCGGAAGGTACAGGTTTTCCTCTAGATCCACATGCATTATTCATCAGCTTTAATTCTGTCATGTTGACCTAGAATTTCATGGTCCTGCAATGCTACTGCATACCAAGCATCCTCGAGGAATAAAGGCCTGTCTGAAGCTTCAAATAACATAGAGCCTTTTCTATCTCTATTTCCTGGTGGATTATGTGACGACACATCATAAGCCTTCCGTAAAGTCATCTCCCCTCCAGTGGAGGAAATTCATCTGCCAGAGCTGCTCTGAGCAAAGAATACATTCCTTCCCTGGAAATATATGCTTTAATATTTAATAAAAGCATGAATTTGAAGAGCATCTGTCATCTGTAGAGAAAGAATCTGATGGGAAGGTGAAGACAAACTTCATTTGAGAAGATTAAAAGAACTGAAAAATGGCTACAGTGGTATTATATAACTCTATAGGAAACAAACACTCAAAACTCCCCCTTTTCCCCACCCCCCAAAATAAACCAACCCACATGGAATGCTTGTCCCATGCAAGAAAGTGAACACAGTGTGGAATATTCAGGAGGTTCCAGTCTGAAGTAAAATCCAAGCTAGGACAGTGCCAACCACTGTCTATAGCCTCGCTTATAAATCAGCCCTGCCCCTGGGGAAGACAGATGGCTTAGCATCTAACACAGACATAACCACAACCGAGCAGACTGAGACCTGCCAGAAGCCAAGGAACAAGGGCGCCTCAGAGAAAAGATAAATTGAGCTCTCTTTAAACCCCACCGAAACTGTTTCTCTGGCAACTCCAGGTACAGCAGGGGGCACCAGCATCTTCCAGCACACAGGCTACCAGCTGTACAACCTTGGCAAGGCAGCCTGTAACCACAGCCATGTGATGGTGTGTCATTAACTGAAGCCTTCAAGCCCCAGGGTCCTCCAGACTGTTCATAGGCATGGCTGGAGCTGCCTTTTGAAGGTTGAGAGCATCTGCATTCCAGGGCCGTGTTAGTCAGCTTCCTCAGCACAGAAAGTACCAGACTTATTCCCTGCCAACTTATAAATAAATGATGTAGGCGGAACATGCAGGGTCACTGCTACCCAGGCTAAAGGCAGCACATGCACTTCTGTTTCCAGGAAAGTCAGAATGAAATAACAGAGGCCTGAGAGAACCCGGGGCTCCTCAAAGCCAGGAAGAACCTGTGGAGTCAGAGGAGCCCAGAGCATTAATCTCAGTGGTCACTTAAAGCAAGCCTCTCATGAATAAGACATTCATTTTTGTGTGGCTCATTTTGATGAGCTTGTCTTGTGCATATATGACATCTTGTACACCAAGAAAATCTGTGTTAGGATGGGCTTTGTGGGGGGTATTTTTAAAGTTCAGTGCTTTTAGAGACAGAATAGATCTCAGATGAGACAATACAATGCCTTAAGATAAATGGTAGATTATCAAATAATCCTTCTTCAGAAGACATCTAGGAACTGATCACACACAGGTAAGAGCAGACAGACACATTCTGATACTGCCATTCCTGGATCCAGATTTTAAACTTATTAGGTGAGTCTTCATTCCATAATATTCTCAGTTACTATAAGTTTCATAGCTTAAGTAGGAAGCTACTCACCAAGATGAGAATGTTTCTCTAAGAAACTTCAAGTTCTCTACAAATGGCTTAATGAAGTGAGTATTTGGAGAGAAAAGCTTTTAAATAGTGAGCAGCCTGTAACTACTGTAGCACGTCACCTTGCCAACCACAGTGCATGATACATACAATCCAACAGAGTGCTCCAAATCTCATCATTTATTATCTGATAGTTTACTGGATACTTGCACAGTACTGTGGATTGAAAAGCATATGAGATATGGTCCCAGTTCTTAAGCAGTTTGCACTCTGAAGACACAACAGCCATCTGATACATGAAGGATGATTATACAATCAAGAAGATGCTCTTTGAGAAGAGGCCTAAAGGGGAAACTTTTAGGAGGAACCAGCTCCACCATCTTCTTGAAGAATATTATGTTAGATGCTGTGGTCTGACTGTACATGTCCTCCCTGAATCCACATGATCAAACTCTATCCTTAAGGTGATGTCATTAGAGGCGGGGTCTGAGGAGAATTTTTAGGCCATTGGAGAGGAGCCTCACTAGTGAGGTTAGCATCTTTATGAAGAGCTCTGGAGCAGGACATTTGTGGTTACTGTGTGAAAACACTGAGACAGTGGCAGCCGAAGACCCTCACTACTAGAACCATTGATGCTGGCGCTTTGCTCTTGGACTTCTCACCGTCCCCCCCCCCCCCCCAGAACTATGAAGAATAAGTTTCTATTGCTCAGAATCTGAACTTCTCCCAGGAACATTCCTGAGTAATGCTGTGCTCGAAGGTGTGGTTTGAGTCTACCCCTCATAACCATGATAAACAACCCTTGAGTACTGCTGTCATGGGAACAACCCTGGACAAAGCTCTGTGGCCACTTCTCTGCAAGACTTTTTCTGAGGCCAATTTGATCTATTCTCTGAACTCACCTGGGGTTTGTCTTTGGAGATAATTAAACAGAAAAAGGTTTAGCTAAATTCTGTTAGTCTGAAAACAAGGAGTCTGTGGTTTAGAAATGCCCAGGATATATTGTGTGTCTAATTCCCTGCTTCCCTGAGGTCTCCTTGTGCCTTTGGGATCAATAAAGCTGCTAAAACTCAGAACAATGAATGACACTT
The DNA here is from genome assembly GCA_902168415.1 of Peromyscus melanophrys. Taxonomy (NCBI): domain Eukaryota; kingdom Metazoa; phylum Chordata; class Mammalia; order Rodentia; family Cricetidae; genus Peromyscus; species Peromyscus melanophrys. Next base: position 58,883 of record CABHPR010150858.1, on the reverse strand, counting down.
AAGACTTTGGAGAATATTTATGTTCACTCATTAATTTGGGGAACATATGAAGTATGATACAGGTATGAATGTTTTCTCAGCAGGTACATGTGTGGTTCAACAATATGTTCAGATGCCTCCTGACTTATGATGAAGTTGCTTCCTGACAAACACACTATAGGTTAAAAACACCCTAAGTTGAAATGCATTTAATACATTATAATAATATTCATACACTAGCCAACATCTTTACTTAGCAAGACAGCCCCCCCCCATAGCCTATCAGGTATGTCCCCCTCATGATCTGTTGGCTGAGTGGGAACTGCAGTTTGCTTTTGCCCAGCATTTCCAGAAAGCATACTGGAAATACGGAAATACACATGGTGGAAAATCAAAATGCAAACTACATTATCACTATAAAGCTGAAAACTCATAAGTGAAACCACTGTAAGTGGAGGACCATCTATAATTTCAACCAGTGTCAAAGGACAATGCTATGAATGGGCCACAGGCATGCTTTTATGGCAGGCAGGTAAAAATCAGGAGTTGGACTAACTTCCTGGCATCTTTATTCATTTTTTTCAAAATGCCACAAAACTCTATCATTTTCTCAGTTAGTGTGATTTGAAAAAAAAATCATGAAGCTCCCATTAAGCTTGTAATAAATAGATTTGACCATAATGTCCTTGACTTCACATTGTGTTGGACCCAGGGCAAGGCACCAATCAACTCTTACAATCTCATATCTCCTAGCAACATGAAGTTGGGCATTGAGGTTGCTGATTCTGACCATGTGCAAACCATGTGTCTTAGTTTATTTTTCTGTGGCTGTGATAAAAGAGTGACAAAAGCAACTAAAGAGAGAAGTGACGTGTCTCACAGTTTCAGCTTATAGTCCATCATGGCAAGGCAGCCATGGTGGCAGGAGCCTCAGAGAACTGGTCACGTTTCATCTACCGTCAACAATAAAAACAGTGAATTACTGGCATGCATGCTAGTGTTCAGGTTGCCCTCTCCATTTTGTGCAGTGCAGACACTCCAACCCATGGAATGGCCCTGCCCACAATTAAAAAGGGCCTTCCCACGTCAATGAAGACAATCAAGACAATCCCTAACAGGTGTGCCCGAAAGCTTGCCTTCTAGGTGTAGAGTTGACAGTCAATACTGTCATCCCAACCCCACCCATTGTCAACTTGACATCCAAACATAACACCTTTAATCCATACCCTCCACTCTTTGTTCCCACAAACTCACCTTTCATTCCCATAAGTTCATGACCATATTACATGATAAAACCACACTCAGTCTCAGTCCCACTTCAGCTATTCCCATAGTCATTTTATTAACTTTAAAAGTCCCTCCTCTTAACTGTGTGCTCTCACAAAATGAAGAACAGGTTACATACCTCTAGGACACAAGGGCACAGAGCAAGCATTCCTGTTTCAAAATGAATCGGCTAATCAGTGCACAACAAGAAACTATCAAAGGAAAACCCCACCCAAATCCGGCAGGGTGAACACTAAATCCTACAGCTTCACATCTAGTATCTCAGACTTGTGTTGTGACCAAGTGGATGCCAAAAGGATTGTGTAGCCCATTCCTTCATCTCTGATGCGTGCAGCATAGAGATTCTCTCTTAGGATTAGGCCAGCTCCACTCTATACCTGTAGCCCCCCTTAGTAGCTGTTCTATGGTCCTAGTCTCTCCAATATCCAGGGGTTTCCACGGCAGTTTGGGCTTCACTTTCACAGTTTCACATAATATCTGTTCAGTGCCTCACAGAAGAGAGTCAAACCGTGCCACACAAGTGATTGGCCTCATCTGCTATCCACGACCTCCATATTGTATCTCTGCCTTCAAAACCAGTACTGTGTAGACAGCGTCGTTGCCAGTTGAAGGTGTAGCCTGCACACATGCCTTAGACTAAATTTCTATCAGCATCTGTGTGCTAACTCAGTGGAAACACTTTCATGTTGTCTTGGGGCGGAGTGACAGGTTTCTCTTTAATGGCATCAATGTCTTCAACAGTTACAGGTGCACTGCTATTTGTACTATCCTTGTCGGAAGCTTGAAGTTCCCCTCCCATCTTTCTTTTATTAAGCAAGTTAGCAGATTAGCTTCACGTTCAACTTCATTCAGACTCAGTGCACTGGAAGAATGAGGCTAGATACTTAGTCAAACTATCACATTAAATGAGCCTTAGCCCAGTTCCTGATACAGTCAGTTGTAGTGGGTAGCTGTTCCAGCTTTGACCTGGAAGTACTACCCTCAGTGAGGCTTCCGGTAACTGTTATGCCTACCTATGACCTGCCCCTGAGGCAGGGCCGAGATGGGAGCCCTTAAGACCTGAGATCTGGAATGTGCCGGCTCTCTTGGTTCCTGGTGATCCTGGATGCTGGATGGTAGACCGAGCAGAGTTCTGCAGAGAACACCGCTGAACTGCACTTCACCTCTCCCGGATCCTGTAACCTATCCCTTTACTTGTTGTAAGATACCCCAAAATAAACCTCCCTTTTAACTATGTGGAGTTGCCTTAATAAATCCCCCACTAGTCAGTCCTTGATACTTCTGAAACCCGATGAGCAGGATCTCCACTCTTCCTCTCTCTGTCAGTATCACTGTCATCAAAGCTCCCTATAGAAAGGCTCATTAATTTCCGCTTCCAGCATTTAAACACTTTTAGAATGTTTAGAACGTCTAGCTCTGAATTCCAAACTCCTCCCACAAACCGGTTCCAAAGGACCTTGTGGTCCTTGATGTGGTCCAGTTTGTCATAGCAGTGGCTCCACTTCTTGGGACCAATTTCTGTCGTAGTTTCTTTTTCTACTGCTATGGTTAACTATTCTGACAAAGGCAACCTAAGGGAGAAATAGTTTATTTGGCTTACAGCCCTGGGTGATAGTCCATCATGACTTTGAAGTCACAGTAGTAGAATCTTGGGAAACCTGTTATGCTTGATTATGGTGATGATGAAGGCAATCACATGATTGTGTAAGTCTGAACTTTGAGTTCTCATTCAGATTCTCAGGGGACCGGGAAGGTGGATCATCAGCACTAGTCTATTCATTTCTCTCCCGTGTGGCTCAAGACCCACCCACTCAAGTTGTTCATTTCCAAGGGAAGAGACTGAAAGGAAGATCCATGCTACAGGCAGATGGCTGATTAACTCATAAAGAATCAAGTATTTTAAGATACACAATGTAGAAAGGGGTCCATGCTGTCAGCTCCGATTCAGTGATCCATCAGAAACAAGCTGTCAGTGTCATCCCAGAAGGGATAACAAATGGAAGATGGTGATGAGATGCAGGGGCATCCGTCAGTGTAGGCGTGTGTCAGTGGTAGTGGCTGTAGCAGACTCTGTGGATCCTGCCTTGACAGACAATAGAAACTTCACCAAAAAGTTAGATGCTGAAGATTACCATTGGCATAGCACTATGGTCACCTTCGTCCCTTAGCTGGAACTCAGAGAGTTGGTATCTGGTTCTTATCAAGTGCAGGGGCATGAGGAGCAAATGGAGAGGCTCAGAAGTGACTTCCTTTTGGCTCTTTGTGGCCAGTCTTCATCTCCATGTGGTCTTCATTTAAAGTTGAGGAGTCACGGTCACTCACACACCATACCTAGCAGTGGGCTGCACCTCTTGTGCCTCTGAAATGAAATAGGATGGATCCTGCACATGAAGAGTCTCCATAACCAAACCACAAGGGCAGGGTCATCAGCCCGGCAGCATTTTGACTAGAGACAGATGTAGTATTAACAGGTAGACGAACACATGCTTTCAAAATGGGATGGATTTGTACATTATGAAGACATAGACTAATAAAATTTTTTCCTAGGTCTTTAAAGATCATAACATGCCAGAAGATATATGTGTGTTTGTGTGTGTTCTTGATATACATTCATATTCTATGTCCATGCATACATGGTTAATTTTGCATCAACACTAATAAGGCTAAGGAATTCCCAGGTATCAGTAAAACATTATTTCTAAGTGAGTCTCAGAAATATTTCCAGAATAGAATTCTCTCTTTTCTCTCTCTTTTCCTCTCTCCCCTCTCCTCAAAGACATCCTCATATGTCTTTGTGTGTGTGTGTGTGTGTGTGTGTGTGTGTGTGTGTGTGTGTGTGTATCTGTCTGTCTGTCTATCTGTCTGTCTGTCGGCCTGTCTATTGCTATATTGGCAAACTAATTGAATTATAGGAATAAATGCTTTAACTTCTGTAACACATATACATTTATATGTATATCCATGAGTAGTTCTTTATTCCTTAAACACAAGAAAGGCCATCTTTTGGAAAAATAAAGACTTGCAATTTTATTTTTAAAATGATGTAAAATGAAAAACTGTCACTCAGTTGCCTCAGTTCTTCAAAGAAGCCTAAAATTGGAATTTAGTAAAATCCTAATAGTGAAACATAAATATTAGTTGTTGCCCAACTTCCTAAGGATAAGAATTGATCTGAAGATGAGTTTCACTAACTGCAAGATATTAGGTGTAATGCTTTCCCACACCTTTTTCTCACGTTGGGCTCTTGAAAACAGGTCGAAAATTATGTTCCACCGACTGAATGCTAAAAGTAGAAAAAGCCAACAGTTCTAGACACTTCTCACCCAATTTGCACTTACCATGGGGTGGAAGTATCATGTTTCAGATAGCAGAACATAGGCTAGGGTATCAGATCAATTTGAATTTAAATCACAGATTCATCACTTACTGTCTTCTGAACACTTTGAGATTCAAACGAGTTTTCTAAGTCATAGACTCCCACCTCACTGGGTTATCACAAGTAGTAGATAACATGGCATTCCTTATGAATGCATTATATACTCAATACATGTTCATCCTTTCCCCCAAATCTTCCATCCTTACTTGATGAAGATGAAGGTTGGCTCACACATCTAAAATAGTATGCAAAAATATCCATAAACTGAAAGCTTTCACAACTGCAGTGACCTTACTTGATATTTGTTTTGGCCCTGTAGGACATATCATCCCATTTTATAGGTGGGTAACCTGAAGGTCTGAAGCCCACCACAAAGCTCTTCCACACGATGTCAGTGACCTTCATTTCCTGTTGGAGAGACACATTAGGCAGTACTTTTCCCATCAGCTGCAAGGATGTCTGCTTTCTCCTCTGAGAGTATCACAGTCCCCCATCTGAGGATCCCTGCTTGGCCTTACCCAGGCTGGTACTCATGCAATCTTCCATGCGACAGATAATTATGCCACACACTGTCCCACGCTGCACAGATCACTACAATGACATAGTTATGGTGGTAACTTGATACCTAAATCTTTAGGTTTTTTTTTCTTATTTCATGTACTGATAACCAGGAGATCTTTCCATGATCCAACAAGGCGCCATACCATGTGACGTTGATCCTTTTGAGTCTCTGTGGATGCTACAGGATCATAAGACATCATTTGGGGAACTATAATATTGACTCCTAAAAGGAGCTCACGCTTTTGCACAGTTCTGCAAACTCTGAGTGAAAATTGGTAAGTGGGCTTTGTGCGAGCAGTTAGCCTGGAATGGAAGTACTTCTAGTTTCTGGCACTACAATGTCTCATACACAAAGATCCTAAGGCATGAATGGACACCAAACAGCAAGGACGCACTGCAGAAGGCCAGCGTTTCGGTTCAATGATGCTTAAATGTCAGGAGTGCAGCAGAATACTTCAATAAACAGTTCCCCAAGGGGCTTCACGCAGCAGAAAAAGACAGCAAAGAAGGGCCCCTCCTTCAGTATAAGAGCCATTAGTCAAGAGAGACCTGTGACACTCCCCTAATATTTCAGACTCTTCAGGAATCATGCAACAGGGAAGCTGTTGTAGTTGGTGACTCCAGAAATTTTGGTAGCTTGGGAAAAAGGTTCTTCTGTAAAAAGCTTTGTAACCCATCAGAACATTATAAACTTTCTTTTTCTCCCTCTACAAGTATAATTATCTTAGTTTCTGGATTTTTAGTCTTCTACAGCTCATTGAAACCACACCACATTACCTCTAAGAAGCCTTCCTCAGTCTTGCTGATGGATATTCAATCTTGATCAACCCTCTGGGCATTGTGGAATAAACATCTGTCCATTAGTCCAATGTGTCCACTGACCCAGAAGTGCATATTGAGGAGAGTGGAGACACAAGGTGATAAGGAACACCCCCGCACCGTTCACTTACACATTCGGTGAGCAGGACTCTTTCATCTCGGGTTAAGAACCATTCCTCATCCATTATCTATCTCATCACTCTTTTGATTTTTATGGATGTGTCAAGTATTGGCTCCTTTGTTCCAAATTCTGTTTCTGAAAGCTCTCTGACATGATGCACAATTTCTTCCATTTGTTGGGTTAGTTTGCATGCCATAAACCCACATATGCAACTGTGGGAAATGAGCAGGAAAATGATGTCACAAAGCAGAGGAAGCAAGGCTGCTGTCGACCACAAATCAATACAGAAGCATCAGCTACTCATTTATGGCCGATCATTAGCTGTGGGTCTCCAGGTGGAATAGATAAGCCGTGGAAAACACAATGAGTCCTCTCCCTGTTTTTGGATCAACTTACTTTGGTCAGGGTCAGATGTTTTTCATAAGAAAAAAATAAAACATTTTTAAAATGAAAAAAAAAGGGGGTGCCTTTTCCTGCTTGATTTTCTCCCTGTGATTTCCCTGTGACTCTTCAGAAAAATCAGACATCAGGGTCTAAGTGACAGGTTAGTCAGCAAAATACCAGTTTCGCAAGAATGGTCTGTGTGAAGATCCCCAACACCTGTAAAAAGCCAGGTGTGATAGTGCATGCCTGTAATCCTAGTTCTAGGGTAGCACAGACAGGGGATCCCTGGGACTTTCTGACCAGCCAGTCTAGCTGAAACAGTGAGCTCCAGTTTCTCTCAGAGATAATGTCTCCATATACCCAAGTGGAGAACAATTAACAAAGATACCTGATGCCAACCACATACATATGTACTCATGTATGTATGCATGTACATACACATGAACGCATACATAGACTCAGATCAGAAATGAGATTTTTTTTTTTTTTTTGGTTTTTTCAAGATAGGGTTTCTCTGTGTAGCTTTGCGCCTTTCCTGGAACTCACTTGGTAGCCCAGGCTGGCCTCGAACTCACAAAGATCCTCCTGGCTCTGCCTCCTGAGTGCTGGGATTAAAGGTGTGCGCCACCACCGCCTGGCGAGATTTTTAAATAACAGAAACTTACCGCTCATAGTTCTGGATGCTAGTAAATTAAAGATCAAGTCCTTGGCAGAGTCTGTGGCTGGAAAAGACCTTCTTGCCCATCTTCTCCCTCTTATGTCACGTGACAGAGAGGTGAGAGAGCTCTCTGGGGTCTCCCATAAAGGCACTAATGCCACTTCCCAAAGGCCCTCACCTTCCAATCCTTCCAGAGTGAGGAAGCTCCCAGATGAACTTTGGGACATGACATTCAAGTTATCCATAGCATATGATTTCACATTTGATGACTCTGGAGTTGACGAAAGAAAGTGGACTTGGAATGATGAAAATGGGGAGTAGGGGTTCTACACACACACACACACACACACACACACACACACCTCTCATTAGTTCACAGAGGCATGGTTGAGAGCCTTCAGTGACCTTTGGTGCAGTTTCACAGTTCAATGTTCTTAGAAAAAATCTTTGGGACCAAGGAGAAGTCATTAGGGGGTAATGCTTTCCCACGTAAACACATACATATGCCTTTCTCACAATGTGACTAGCACAGCCCTGAAATTCATTTTAAATGCTACCATCGCGAACATTTTAATAATTTAAAAAAGCTGTTGTGTTTGGCAGCAGCAAGTGTAACATGTTGACAAAGAGAAGGCTGCAGGGTCTCTAATCAACCATTTGGATCACAGAGTAATTATGCAGAGATAATCCCCAGGAAACTGAGGAGCCTGAAGGGCAAATCCTTCCATCAAGGATGGAGGGAGAAGCCCCAGGCAGCCACACTTGCACTGAACTCTTCCCTGGGGTTTGGAGGATGGCAGCTTCCTCTGAGGGACTCTGAAAACTCTCTCTCCCTGAAAATAAAGAGAGGAAGGAATCCTGAGAGCTGCTCTTCATCTGGCAGGTCTCTCTTGCTACTTTGCCAATTTAGACATCCCTTTAGAATAGTTGGGAGTCTAGCTAATACTGTACATTGAGTCTCTCGCCTCTTCCCTTTGGTAATGCACATCTGAGACTATGATGAAAACTCAGTAAAAACTTGCTCTCCAGGTTCCCAGCATCATCAGCCAGCCACTCTTCTCCAAGCTGGCATAGACAGATCAAAGGTTTCCTACACTCAAGGACTCTCCTCCAGAGCAGCAAATGTAACCTGTTCCTAAAACTGTCTCCTGTCTGAGGAGCTCAAGGCATGGCTCTTTTTAGACTTTGAAAGAAAAAATAGGGCTTCGTTCAGAATATGTCTGCAAGGGCAGTAAGAATGGCTGGCACTATGGAGTGTGACTTCATTGGATTACACATGAAGTAATTGCCAAGTTTATGACCAAACAGATCTGGGTTGCAATCATTGAGGGTTTTGTTTATTTGTTTTGGGGTTTTGTGGTTACTTGGTTTTCATTTTTTGTTGGAAGTTACACACCATCTCCTGACTTTGTTCTCTGTGCTCACAGAATGGGAATAAGAAATGCTCATAAATACATTTTTTTTCTAGTATTTCTGCTTTTCTCACGAACACGGATTGCTTCAGTTTTTGTGTGTGTGTGTGAAGTTAGCTTTCTCACTACAGTAAAAACAGCCCATGTTCCCCTCCTTCCTTTGCTCCTAGCTCCTAGCTAACACATCCATGTCAGCCAGACGTTTTCCAGTCCTTCACAGCAGGGTCTTTTCAGACATATGTCTGTTCCCTGGGATGATCTGGTTAAAGAGAAGCTCCAGCCCAGGACTTCTGCTGGGTGGTTTAAAAGGAGAGCATCCAGCCTGAGGGTCCCGCGCAGCCATGTTAGCACACGTGAAGTCATCGTAGAGGTAAAGCCCAAAATAATGAAGAAGGCAGAACCAAGAGCCTAGAGCTGCAGATCTAACCATCATGGGGACTTCTGGAGCCCCACTCACCTCTGTTCTCACTATGTATTATCTATTCCTTCCAGTAATTCAAAGGAAAAGGGGGGTTGAGTTTTATGGGGGCATTGCTCAAGTCCCCATTCCATGCAGGACTTAGTGAGGCTATCACCCAGGACCCCATGCATTGATGGACTGGACCAGAACCACCTGGACGGGTAATGGGGAAGGAAAAAAAAATGGCCAAAGGCAAAACGATGCTCTTTGTTTAAGTCCTACTTCAGAACATACTCCCGCATTGTCAAGATTTACAACCATGCGATTCCCGAATTCTTTAAGTGGCTTGAGTTTAGTTCCGGCTAAACTCAATCTAAAGAGTTCTGATGAAGGCATAGTACTGTGAAGACAGCTGGTTCAAAACAACAACAACAACAACAGAAATGTCCGTTAAGATGACCAACACTAGTCTATTGGCTTGAGCTTAACCCCGTGCTTGCCCAACTGTGCCTTATGGGACTGCATCCAGATGGGGTCCAGGTGGATACACAGTCATTCTCCCTCGCCCTCTCCTTATCCTTCTCTCTCCCGTTTCATGAACTGGGCTTCTGAGTGAGATGCTACTTGAGGCCATTGCTAAGAGTATTTGAAAACAACTAGCTTCTTCTGGAAATGAGACCCAGGGCAGACTTTCTTCCAAGAGACTGGATGGACGGACTTTATGCAGAGACCTGAAAAAAGTGCAGTGTTAGTTTTGACCGCCAGATGGCGGTCTAGAGACAGTGGCGACCAAGGCAGGGTACTAAAAGTAACTAGAGAGTTACCAAAGGTAACTAGAGATTTTCCTTTTCAAATGGGTATTACCAAGGGCTGACTGGGACTGCTTGACACCTCTGTAATTTTTTTTTATTAATTTTGTTAATAAGAATTAGTATTCATTGCCCAGTGTGACAGTCTGCATTCAAATATAGCAAGAGCAGGCTGGACACGTATTGCTCTGCCTTGGCACATTTTTTAGTCAGCTATCAAGTTATGTATACCTGCTTATTTGTTTCTTTTGCTAAAACTATTATTGTGAAAAAGGAGGGGCAAACACCTCCCTCAATCTGTATGTTGCTCTTTCCAGTTATGTCACGTCTCGTGTGCTGGCCCAAGCCTTTTTCCTGACGGAACCTACACTGGATCATTAAACACCAAGCATCCCTCTAATAATGAGGAACACATAACTGTCGCTCAGCTTTTCTGACCGAAGGTCCAAACATGCCAACGCGAAGGCTTTTAGATTTCCTGTAAATCCAGGCAACTTTTTTTTTTCCTGGATGTTCTTCCCCGGCTTTGAAACCAGAATCCAGCTGGCCTGGTTTCCACTTAAGTGAATAAAGGCCTGTGGTGAGGAGGCCCCGGTCCCAGGCACCTGGATCTCCCTGTGACACAAGGCTTTTTAGCAGAACACACACTTGCTCTAACTCCCAAGGAGAGCAATGCTGTCTCCTTCCCCCTTGGCTCCCCAAGCTTCCATTAGTCACTTCCTCACAGAGACCATTCGCTGCAACTCTCCATTGCCTCCAAGTCATGTCTATTCTTGCTGCTTATTAGTCCATCCTAGGATCTAGCTTTCTTTTCAAAAGCTTTTTATGTTCCCTCTCCTCAAAAATCATTTCCACTTTGCCAAATGATACTATTTTGAATAACAGTAAGTACATGCTAGAAGTAAATTATTATTCTAAAACTGGCTTCGTCAAAATAGGAGCAGATGAAAAAAATGTAAATGGATCTGATTTGAAAGGCCTGCGCCAAGGAGGAGAGGCAAGAATCCACTCAACTGCTAGACCGGATCTGTCCAAGACAACCACCTGCTTCGGAACCATTGGGATTGCTGGCTAGATGCACCAAGTTCTGCGCTTAGCATCTATTTCTAAGTCAGAATCTGTAGGAGGAGAATACACATCTGATTTTGAGCATGCTCCCTAGGGCAGTGTTGTACATATAGGCCATACCTGGTGAACCTTCTAATACAGTCTATCTCTCAACTGAGAAAAGCTTTCGCCATACAAATATGAGGACTATGAGGACAGAGTTCTGTTTCTCTGTAACCACGTACATGCCAGGCAAATGTGGTACCTGTAAGCCCATCGTTCGGAGACAAAGACTAAGCACTCAGTCGAAGCTGGCTAGCAAGACTAGCCTAATTGGTGGGTGTGTATTCATTAAGGGGCTGAGGCGCACACCCAACCTTGACCTCTGGCCTTCCAACACAGGCCAACATATACAAACATACATACTTGCACACATATACATGCAAAAAAAGTTGAATTTTAGACAACAGAGGGGAATGCTTATCTTTTGCATTGTTTTGCTTTCTTTTCTGCAATATCAAGCTGAAAACAGCTACGATCTAAAGATCTGGGCTTTGTATTTTCCTAAGGTAATTTTTTGCCCCCTCCTCCCCTGTTTTTCCTTTTTGAACCGACTCTTCATTCTGAAATGGATAGAGGCTTATCTCTGCCTAAGTAATTCTGGCTTCTAAATTACCATATCATTTCAGCCCATGCCCCCTAAAGCTGCTTTGCACTTGCGCATATGAAGTACAGTAAGCAGAGGAGTTGGGCTTCTTGGGAAGGCAGAGAAAGGAAGAAAAGTATGGCACAGTGGCTCCTGAACAAGCCAGCCTGTCTCTACTGCGTCCTCTGGTTGATGATATAGTCTTCATAAGTTTTTCAATTGCAGCTGACCTGACCACAATCCACTACAACTATAGTTGTACAAGTATAATGTTTACAGTTTCACTCTTGAGCTGGCCACATGGTGATGCAAAACATATACACAGCACAGTCTTCAAGTGGCTCACTCTCCAGGGGAAAGAGAGACCCAGAAGAAGGCAATACAGTGTGTTCAGTGCTACAAAACCAGTGACTTACAAGCAAAGAAAGAACTTTTTCTCTCAGAAAACATCCAGATTTTTCTCCAAAGAGTGAATAACATAAAGAAAAGGCAGGTGGGAGGATTTGAGACTATTAAATGGCGCCTGACTGAAAGTGAGCTACGGGAACAGATTGGGTGGAATGTGAGGTAGACAAGATGGCAGGGAGCAGGCAGCATTTGGTGGAGAGGATATCACTCAAGTGAGGGAGGGTAGCAGAAGTTAAAATGGATGAGGGCAGAAAAGATGATAAACATTTGATATAGAGACTAGATTTGCCACTCATAAAAATAGATCTGCATAGTGTGCATTTTGTCCCATCTCATTGAACATCGCGTCGGATATTCTCTTCTCTTCCATACTTTGCCCCTGAGAATCTAGAAGTTTGAAACAATGAATTCTGATTCTTTAAAAATAGATTGTAGGGATTACAGTAAGTCAGCAGAAAGAGTAGCGTGACACCCTAAACCATCCAATAGATTTTAAGTGACTACGGGTTTCTCGCAAAATTGCCATAGAAACTCCAGAGCCATTGTTTCGGCAATGACTGGGTGGGATGGGGAGAGAGTGTTACTGGCACCGTGGCAGAAGCGAGGGCAGAAAGTGACAACAAAGCTAACACAGAAAAAGAAAACGGGCTAGAAACCCATCCCCACAAAGCCTGAACTGTTAACGAGCATGCCCAGAAAGAGTGTGCGGAATACGTTTGACTTACACGGGTCCCAACATGGAGGGCACGCAGGGTATGGAGCTTCTAACCTTTTCTCCCAGCTCTGGCCCACTTTCTTTCTTGAAACTGCTCTCTTCTGGACATACTGCCTCTGTGCCCATTACTATCTGCTTCTCTCTCTGCCCAAGGGACACAAGAACGTGGAACCCCAGAGGGCGCCTGCCTTACCCTGGTGTCGGCTTGTAACAGCACCCGCTTTGGAGAAGCCTAGGATGCTGCTAAGCATTCTGTAACACACACAGGGCGGCCTCAATCTGAAGTAACCCCTCTCAAATGTCAGTCCTACAGAAGGTGAGGAGGACTAGCTCAGAGCCTAGTCAGCAACCTTCTGGGATTGCTATAGAAATCTGTAGAATGTGGAAACTTCAGAAAGTAAATTAAATAGACAATCTGCATCAACGTGGGAAGAAAGGCTGTAGCCAGACTTTGTGAGAATGTGTTCCGGACACGTGGACGTCCATTGCCACCCTAAAGTCTCATCCTGTAAACAAGACTGCTCATCTCTTAGTCAAAAAAACTCTTTTTAGGGCCGTTCACATCCCCTTTCAAACTGAGTTCTGTGTTTGCCACAGAAGCACTCCGATTACAAGCTTGCTTCTTATGTAACTTAGCAACCATGAGGAAATGCTGAGTGTCTGCCCCCCACCTTCTGGAAACGTCTTTTATCTGCAATTCTAGCCAACTACCTTGCAATCTCCCTTCTGGTCTCTTGAATAAGGGTCCTACTGAACACTAAATGAAGTTCCCGAGCTACCATTTGATTTCTCAGTGCTAAGGGTGAACTTCTGCTTCATCAACCGGTGTGAATCTGAGCTGTAGAAGGAAAGACCCTGAGCAACTTCAGAGTGGCACATTTTTCTGAAATTCACAGACTTTGCATAATAAGCTACCACCTTATGTATTCTTCGCATCCTGCTTTACCCCAAGTAAATTACCAAAATGTAAAGCGCCCCCAGAGAACATATTGGATGCACATCTTCGGAAACCAAATGAACAAGATAACGCCTGAACTACAGATAAAATCCCTTAGGTATATTTTATTTATTTAAACCAAGACTTTTTAAGAGTTCAGGCATCTATTTAAGGTTCAGAACCTATGATTAATATCTAAATTGCTGATGAGCTGTTTTTCTGATCCCAACTTTTGCGGAGCGATGGTACATCATTAAATGCCGGAGCAGCAAGATTTGCTTCTAAAGGATTGAGCTTACAGAGAGTGAGAGGGAGGCAGGAAGGAGGAGAGGGTGGGGGAGTCTGAGCGGCTGAAAGATGAGGAGCCCTTTATTTCTTCTCACTCTACGGAATCAAAGGCATTGCAGCTCACCTGAGATGTTTGTCACTAAACCACTTCCTTCTCTGAAGTGGGTGGAGACCGTCATTTCACTGTTCTGAAATCTTCATCCCTATTCTTTTTCCAAAGCACCTCCATGCTGCTCTTGGTTCACCCTCCCCAGGAACACTCCCACTCGGCTAGAGGACTTGCAGTTTGCAAATTGAGAGTCTCACACAACAGATAGAGGACAAGTCAAGAAGGGAAATGGATTGGGGGAGTGGGGGAATCTCTTTCTAGGGATATGGTAAGACTCTTTGAAATGCAAAGTCTCTTTTTCCAGGTTTCTGACCTTTCCCCAGCATGAAAGCCAAAGCAGTGGGCATCATGAGAAGTGCTGTTGATCTCATTGATCTAGCTTTAAACCAAATATGTGGATGAAACTGATGATCTGACCTCGTTTCAGAGGGAAGCTTACCTGGCATTCACCTCACAGCCCTTCCAGTTACAGAATCACATGACAGGCTTGACTAGTGCAAAGATTTCTCCTGGGTCCTGAAGAGTGGAAGGCTGGTGCTTGCCTTTGGGCTTTGTTGAGCTTTAAATTTCCTTTGCTGTTACAGATGTTTTAGTCATGCTAACCTCAAAGTAAAGGATGATGCAGAAAATCCTTGCTCATTTGGGAAGTGTTGGAAAAAGAATTTGAAGAAAATGACTCCTTGAGTTTATCCAGGAAATGACATCACCCAGCTCAAGCAAGCAGCACTTTTCAGAGAGCCGATACTAGGAGGTACAAGCTGTTCTGTGTGCTTGGAACTCACCAGGTCGGAGTTCTGGGAAGGGATCAGTCAATGGTAAGTTATAGCAAGGAGAACAGAAAAGAAAAGCAAAGGATGAATCAGTTATTGAGGGATTACCTATCTCATTTCCTTAAACTTATGAATTTCTATTGACAAATTCTCTCTGTCTGATGCCTTTTCGTTATATTTTCAAATATTTTCACAGAGTGAAATCATCTGTTTCTCAGAGTTGACAAAAGAAGCTACCAGTTCTCAGGTTTGCTCTAGGTAGGACTGAAGATATCTACTACTACGTGTACATAAACCCTAGGTTTATATAAAACATATTTGTATAGGTTACATACAAGAACGTGTGAAGAAACCTTCAGAGGAAACACCAGGAAATAGAAGCAATTTCTAGCCAACTACTTTGTCATCTTCCTTTTGGTTTAACAAGAGTCCTACCTAACACTAAATAACGTTTTTGTGGTACCATTTCATTTCTTACTGCTGAGAGGTGGCTTCTGATTCATCAATGGGTGTGAATATAAATGTAATTCCAAAGATTCAGAGAAAAATTAGTCTTTGAAAAATAATGTTAGACAAATAGAAAAATATAATTATCATTTTCTTAGTGACATTAAAGGAAGCATGGCACAATGGCCACCATGCCCCCACCTCCCAAAAGCGCAAAATTGCAAAGAGAGAATTTATTAAGAGAAAGGCAGAAATTAAAAACAAAAACTTAAATTTAAAAAAATGCAAGAAAAAGCGAGGAATGATGGTACAGGTCTTTAATCCCCAAACTGGGAAGGCAGAGGCAGGAGGATCTTTGTGAGTTCAAGGTCTGCCAGGACCACATATCAATTTCCAGGCCAGCCAGAAATAAGGAGACCCTGTCTTCAAAGAAAAAATTTATACTCTAATTAATATGTGAAGTGAATTTATTAAGGAATAGACCTGATAATGAACATGAGTCAGTCCTGTGAGGTATCAACTTTTGCATCTCTACAATGACAAATAGAAATGAGTAAAGTATTGACAGTTATGTGGGCTCATTAAATTAATGTGAAAGGGGCTAAGGAAAAATCATAAAACTATAGCTATTCCAGAAATATATATATATATATATATATATATATATATATATAT
>CABHPR010150858.1:26125-42935 GCA_902168415.1 Peromyscus melanophrys | reverse complement strand
ATATATATATATATATATATATATATATACATATATATACATATATAACCAGCAGGAATAAAACAAAAATTAAAATTTTAATAAAATCAAATATCAAGAGAGTCAAATAGATGTAAAACAATGTAATAGAAGAAAAAGCAAGTAAACTAGTTAAGTAAATAATAAAAATAAATGGAAAAATCCCTTTTTAAGGAACAAATACCCAGAGCATATATAAAACTACCAAGGATATGGTGCTTCTAACATATAAATGAAATGGAAATTAAATACAAATGAAAATAAATTAAATACAAAAGAATAAGTACCTAGGCTTATAGGTGTTTATTCAAAGTCATAATCACAGTGAGAGATGGCGTCTTTACCTCAGTTTACAACTGTTATAGTCAATATGAAAACTAAAGCAATTAGGACATCGTGAGCTCAAAAATTAGAATCAAAACATTTTAGGCAATCAGGGAATAATTAATAAAACTCAAACACAACTTTCTGCCAACTGTACTTAAAGGGAATAATATCCATCCATGGACTTACATACTTCAGTACAGTGTCTGGATCAGTATGCATTTGTGTGTCCTAGAATCTCCTAAGGGTGGAGTTTAGGGTTGCTGGAATGACTCCTACCAGGCCAGCTCCAGCTTTTCAGAGTCTCAGAGTGGTGGAGTCTCCTGGCATGGTTCACAGTTCCTGACAATAAATGCAATAGCAACATCAGATACTCTCCTCCGCTCAATGCACTGGAAGGGGTCCAAGAAATGCTTGTCTCCTTGACCTTTAATTCAACAGGAGCATCAAGTAGGGATCTACTGCTGCCTGTCATAAATGAAAATCCAGATAGCTGCTAAGTAGTCTATACTTTTGGTTCCCAAAAAATAAGTCTGTGGCTCAAAAATACACGGGTGGCAGATGGATAAGAATAGGTCCAGGCAGCAACCCTAAAACCCTGTTAGGCAGTTTGGAAACCTTCTTCTCTTTGTGGTTGATGTGATTTTCACGTCACCAACAATGACTGTTCTAAGGATGCCTAAACAAACCATAAAATAGGGCTTATAATTAGTTTTTAATTTGACACAAAAACTTTGCATATACTCATTTGCTTTATCACTCATTAGGGAGGTAAAAAGTGGAAACCGGTGATTTTGTTCAATTTAATTTTAACCGCTGTGAAATTTCGAGTGGTTATTTTTCTGTTTTAAAATGTGTTGCCATCTATTTGTATTAATAAAGTACATTTTCAGTGTATTTAAGGAAGTTATCCTTTAAAAAGAAACCTTGGTTGCCATTAAGTGTCCATAGAAGTAATATGTAGATTTAACTCTCCCTTGAAAACTTCACTAATCTAAAACATGTGTTAGATGAGTAAATACTACAAACACACACACATACACACACACGTGTGTGTGTGTGTATATATATATATATATCCCATAGTCTTGAAGATTACCCCATTATGTCACAGAAATTGTTCTATGTCCAGAGTCATCATACATAAAAATTGGGAAGATTATACTAACACTATTATGAAATATGTCTCTTAAGGACAATATTCAAAATCATACAAGCTATTTTCTTGGTTACTGATAATTATGTTTCCACCTGCATGAGAACAAATAAACCACTGGAAGGACTTTCTCATGTAATGTGTTGCTGTAAGCAGAGAACCTACAACAGGGTCACCCATCTATTAAGTGGAAATCTCAATTTTCTGGGGGTGGCCTGGCTACAGTTCTATACAATTAGTCTTCCTTTCCTGGCCTATGTTCCCGACTGCCATTAAGCGGTCTTTCACCTTCCTTTAGAAAATGCAGAATTCTACTAATGATTGACTGCTATTCTATTGCTGCTATAATAGGCCCTCACTCTTTTCTACATTGGCCCTCTAGGGATGTTTCAAAAGGATCCCCAACATTTTTACTACTTATTTAGGGTTTTAGTTGTGTTCCCTGTTTTGATAGTTTTGATATTAATTCCTCAAAATGTACATTCTTTGTTTTTCCCAATTCATTCGGGATTTTCTTGCTTGTTTTATTTGAGATTCCTTTGTCAATAGCTTTGCTTTGATTACACCCTTTATTTTAACTCTGTCATTGCTACTTGTTTGTAATAGATGCCATGTGTTCTGACTTGTTTCTAAGCACACACTGTCCCAGTGTATGATTTATAACATGCATGTGAATATACATCATGAGATCTTAAGGTTTATTTGTGTGTGTGTGTGTGTGTGTGTGTGTGTGTGTGTGTGTGTGTGTGTGTGTGTGAGCCTGTGTGTCCATATGTGCACAATGTGTGTGGAGGTGACCACAGAGTTCAGAAGATGGCTCAAATCCACTACAACTAGAATTACAAACAATTGTGAACTGCCATGTAGGTACTGAGAACAGAACCTGGGTTCTCTGCAAGAGCAGCAAGAGCTCCTAACTACTGAACGATCTCTCCAGCTCCATGAGATTCTAAACGAATATGACCATTTTGTGTCATATCTTCTTATGGATGATCTACACCAGCAATTCAAGAAATTAAAAGAATTTTAAAATTTAAGTAGCATATTCCTCTTCAGTTACTAAAAGTAACTTATATCAGATAAATCTGTACAAAGATAAAAGCTATATACTCTGGATAAAATATTCAACTAGAACTATCAAAGTCACTGTAGAACAAACAAAGTAAGACATAAAACTAGAGAAATCTGTTCTGCCTTTGAGAGTCTCTGTTGAGGTGTACTTCTAATAGGTCGACCTTTATATGTTACTCGGCATTTTCCCCTTGTAGATTTTCACATTCTTTCTTTGTTCTGTATGTCTAGTGTTTTGATTATTATGTGGAGAGGGAACTTCCTTTTCTGGTCCATTATATTTGGGGTAAGCTTCTTGTACCTTTATAGGCATGTCCTACTTTAGGAAAATTTTCTTCTATGATTTTGTTAAAAATATTTTCTAGGCCTTTGAAATGATATTCTTCTTCTATTGCTATTATTCTTAGGTTTTGGTCTTTTTCACAGTTTGTCAGATTTCCTGGATGTTTTGTGTCAGGAATTTTTCAGATTTAACATTTTTTTTTTGACCGATGTATATCTTTCTTCTATCGTATCTTCAGTACCTGAGCGTCTCTTTTCCAGCTCTTGTATTCTGTTGGTGATGCTTGCATCTGTAGTTCCTGTTTGCTTACTGTGGTAGTTTGAATGCATTTGGCCCCCATAAGCTCATAGGGAGTGGCACTATTAGGAGGGGTGGCCTTGATGGAGGAAGTGTGGTCTTCTTGGAGGAGGCTGGATGACCCACGTCTTTAATCCAGGCTTTGAGGCTGGAGGGCACACCTTTAATCTGAGTCACACCTTCTTTTGGAAGTGTGTCACTCTGGGGACAGGCTTTGAGGTCTTTTTCTCAAGCTTCCTTCAGTGTGATAGTCGATTTCCTGTTGCTAGCAAGATGTAGGACCCTCAGCTATCTCTTCAGCATCATGCCTGCCTGCATGCCACCATGTTCCCCGCCATGATGGACTGAACCTCCGAACTGTAAGCAAGCCACCACAATTAAATGTTTCCTTTATGAGAGTTGCCGTGGTCATGGTGTCTCTTCACAGCAATAAAAACCTAACTGAGACACTTACCTAGAATTCTCATTTCCAGAATTCCCTCAGTTTGTGTTTTCTTTGTTGTTAGTATTTTCATTTTCAGGTCTTGAACAATTTTGTTTCCTTCAACTGTGTGTTTTTTTGTAGACTTTCTTTAAGGGATTTATTAATCTCCTCCAATTGTTTGTGTTTTCCTGGCTTTCACTAAGGGGTTTACTCATTTCCTCTCTAAGAACCTCTATCACCTTCATCAAATTGGTTCCAAGGTCATGTTCTTGTGCCTCAGCTTTGCTAGACTATTTAGGACTCGCTGTAGTAGGATGTCTGGGCTCTGGTGGTGACGTATTGCCCTGCCTAGTCTTGATTGTGTTCTTATACTGGCATCCAGGCATCTGTGTTTGTAAGTCCAGGTGCTGACTTCTGAGTTTGTCTTTGTTGGATGGGTGTTTTCTTCCTTGGTTTCTGTATCCTCTTTGGTCTTGTGGCCTTTGTGGCCTAGATTTCTGGCAGCTGGTGTGAACTAGCAGGGAGTCTCCATCCAAGTTGGGGCCTGGACTTCTGGCAGCTAGCATGGCCTTTGGTCCAGCATAGGGTCTCCT
This sequence comes from Peromyscus melanophrys, assembly GCA_902168415.1. Lineage (NCBI taxonomy): Eukaryota > Metazoa > Chordata > Mammalia > Rodentia > Cricetidae > Peromyscus > Peromyscus melanophrys. The sequence goes on along the minus strand of CABHPR010150858.1, from coordinate 38,769 downwards.
CCTGAGTTAAGAGGTGAGACATGGTGATGAGCAGGGAAGTTGGGATTGGGGATAGTGTTGGGGGGGCCACTGAGAGAGTGGAGGAAGTCCCAGGGTGGGCCACCTGTCTGGAGTTCTGGCAGCTGGTGTGGTCTCTGGTCTAGCAGAGAGCCTCTGCCTAAGTTCACCTATCTGTTCTGACTGGCATGGTCTGCAGCTGTTCTTCTGCACTTACATTGCCTGCACCTGAGCAACTGCTACCCATTGTTTTAAACTAAATTGAGTTCCCTTGAAATCCCAAAGTCTTATTCACCGTAATCTCCAACCCCTTGTAAGGTGATTATATTTGGTAAAAGGGCATTCAGAGAGGAAATTAAGTTGAACATTAGGAAGGGCCTTAATATATCCTGCTCATATTCTTTTAAGGAGAAGAGAGTAAGGCATGGAGGATGGAGAGCTGCCGTAAGGAAATGCCAAGAGGTCAGCTATCTGCATGCCAAAGAGAGACGTTCAGAAGAAATGACACCAGACAACACATTAGTGTTGGACCTTTTGGTCTCCATAACAATGTACCCTAAATGTGGGTGGTACTGGGGTTGGAGACCAAATAAAAAAAAGAAATCTAAGAACAAGCATCCATCATTCTCTGCTTCCTGACTGTTGAACTCAGGCTATGTCCTGCTCTAAGTTTCTCCATATTGTATAAAACTGTCATTTTTTTCAGGCTGTGTCTTCCTCCAGGAGACTCCATTTTACAAGCAGCTTTTCACTCCCATTTTTAAGGAGAGGGATAAGCCCAGTTGCTGGTTGGACCCAGAACTGACATGGTATGTGAGTAGAAATGGAAGCATCCTATGAGTTCACTGGGATAAACTGAGACTGTAGGGGCATATGTGTGTATTAAAAGCTTATCGAAGAACATATCAGGCTTGCCAGCCTGAGGATACACACACACATACATGCATGCATACATACATACATACACCTTGGCCAGGCTACTAAAGTAGGCAGATTATATAATAAGTTGCTGCCATTGAAACCACTAAGCCTTGTGAATTTATTCTTATTCAATAGTTCCTGACATTTCAGAAAGACACAAATGTGTTTGTCCGTGTACCTGGTATGATGCCCTCATGACAGACTGTGGATGTGGTGTGACCAGCCAGGTCCTACTGCTGCTGCCCTAGCATCCCTGCCATGATGAACTGTATCCCCTGGAACCATGAGCCAAATGAGCACATCATTCCCCAAATCTCTTCAAAGCACTACTTCCTCTCTCCTAGATGCACTGGAGAAGGCATTTCCCTGTGCTTGCCCATTTCTGGAGGCTGCCACATATCTTAACACATAGTTCCATCCTCCATCTCCTAATCCACCACTGCAGAGCCTAGTCCTTTCACACTTCATCAGTCTCCTCTGCTCTGCTGAGTGTCTCTAAATCTATGATCCTATGAAGACATGGAACCCACCCAGGTAATCCAACTTAATCTCTCTCATTTCAAGACAACTCATTAGAAACTATTTTTTTTTCTGTAATCCTCACTTCCCATTGCCACGTCATCTCAGCTGCTCACCTATTCACAGGATGTGGATCATTACTCCACTTCCACCTATGAGTTCCACATCCTCAGCTTTTACCTACAAGGTAGATGGATCCCTCATTATGCAAACCTACTCCCTACCCTGTCTTATATAAAACACCTGAACAAGGGATATCACCTCTAAAGACTAATTGGAAATTTCAAATCTTTAGCTTAATAGCTTGATTTGAAAAATAGTACTTAACATAAGAATAAAACCTCAGCATGGCTAAAATAGAATGATTGGGGTTTTCTCTCTTAAAGATGGGGAGTATAAAAGAGTCAAAATTAGAAGAGGGGATGGGAAGAATGCAGATGGTGAAGATATACAAGTTTCACCAGATCTTTACTAACAAAAACAACACTGTCCATTCAGCTCCTGAAATTGAAGTTTGTCACATTTGACAGAGTGTGCTGTGTCTGTGAAGGCCTGTTGTGAATAGCATTGCTATAGAAAGAGAGAGAAAGAGAGAGAGAGAGAGAGAGAGAGAGAGAGAGAGAGAGAGAGAGAGAGAGAGAGAGACCAGTGGCTTCGTGTACTTCTAGAAGACATCATGAAAGAGATAAAAACTATAGGCTACAAGGCTTGGATAATAATTCCATAGGTGAAAGGTCAAGCTGTAGATCCCAGTGAAATGGCATAAATATCCTCTTAGAAACTCGCAAAACTCTTGGGAAAGCATTCAAGTCAAATTTACTTGGTTTTGAAGGTCTGAAAACCCCTAGCTAAGAACCTATGACTACATTATGAGTCTGTCCTCCTTCCCCCAAACTGCATTCTTTTGTAAGCATATCTGTTTTCCCTAGCATTCCAAAGGCTCTCTTTCCATTTGCGGCCTCTTTGTCTTAGAAACATCATTTTTCCATCATTTTTATCCAGAAGGAATAGATTGTTCATTGAGTAAGCCATGTGGGAAAAAAGGAATTCAAGGAAGGAAGGAAGGAAGGAAGGAAGGAAGGAAGGAAGGAAGGAAGGAAGGAAGGAAGGAAATAGATGGAAGGCAAGAAAGAGAGACGGGGCGGGGGGGAATGTTTGTAGGTACAAATCAGAACTAAAATGGAAAATAGTTTCATGGGGCAATGTGTCCAGGATGACATGAAAGGGAACAGACACCAATTTTGGCCAGGTTATGAACTTCAAAAATATTTTTAGAGCTATTGGTTAGATTTCCTATTCTGAAATGAATAGTCGTTCCTGTGGTGTTCAATTGCGCTGCTCAGGACAGAGATGTTCAAAGCAATCAGTTTCCTGAACTGTTTGCCAAATTAAAATCATGTTGGTGTCTGACACCTCGTTTTTCAAGAAGTTTGGAAATGATATGTAGTGAGAGGAGACTAGTCTCCAAGTTAGAGGGAGTTCACAGCTCTGAAGGGAGCGAATAGAAGCCAACTGCCCCCACCCAAGGAGGAAATGCTTCCCAACACCTACATATTAAAAAAATAAGTTGTGTTTTATGTGTTTAAAACCAAAAGCAGCTTGGAAAACTGTCAGCTAGTACACTACACCTTCTTTTCTCACAATACTTTCTCTGATTTCTCTGGATTTAATTCCTCCCTTCGATATCCAACTCTCTATTTATCCTGAGTCAGGGCAGTTATTCCCTTAATAAAAGCCCTGGAGAGGATGCGCGGCCAGCATTTCACGGACCTCCACTGAAATTAGTCGCAGGCATAGGGAAACCTTTGTGCTTTGCTTCTAATTCAACAGAGACCTCCATATGAAACTCTAGAGGGCCTGTCCTATGGACTAGAGATTGGAATATCATATAGAATGTTAATCAATACCCTCTTTTTAGCCTATATGGAGACCTAGTGTTAAATGACCAAAAAGTAAAGATTATGGACAAAGTATTAAGATAACGATCTGATGCATTCATAAAAGAAACAGGGTGGGGTTTTTTTAGATTTATTTTTGTTATTTTTTTAAATTATGTGCTTGTTTGTATGTATGTGCACAAGAGTGAGGTGCCCATATAGCTTGAGTGACAGACAGTCATGAGCCATCAGCTGAGGGTGCTGGGAACTGAACTCAGGTCCTCTGGAAAAGCAGCATGTGCTCTTAACCACTGAGCCATCTTTCCAGCTCCTCCTCCTCTCCCCCACCTTTTCTTCTCGTTTTCACAAGAATTGAGTGGCCATTTTTCTTTTCTGTATGTGTTGGGGTTTTTTTTCTCTTTTGGGGAGCCCACCACCCAGCCCCCAAATAAATCACTCAAGGAGGCTTATTCTTAATTACAAATGTCTGGCCTTAGCTTGGCTTGTTTCATGCCAGCTTTTCTTAACTTCAAATTATCCATCTACCTTTTGCCTCTGGGCCTTTTCCTTTTCTTAATTCTATAATCTTACTTTTGCTGTTACTCCACGGCTGGTTGAGTAGCTAGGTGGCTGGCTCCTGGAGTCCTTCTCTTCCTCTGGCTACTTCTTCTTTTCCTCTCTGATTTCTCCTTCTATTTATCCTCTCTACCTGCCAGCCCCTACCTATTTCTCTCCTGTCTTACTATTGGCCATTCAGTTCTTTATTAGGCCATCAGGTGTTTCAGACAGGCACAGGAGCACAGCCTCACAGAGTTAAACAAATGCAACATAAACAAAAGCAACACATCTTCAAATAATATTCTACAACATCTGTAAATCTATATTATCTTTGTAGACCAGGTGTCATTAAATATACCAGGATGATGTAGAATTTATGACCCTCCTGCTTCAGCTTCCCCAAGGCTAAGCTTACAGGTATGAGCCACCGCACACAGCACGTAAAAATTACATCTTAAAAGTGTGGTTTATATGCACTGTTTACAGTCTCACTCTCTTTATACGGTAAGGACAGAAGTCCCACTGGAAACCTGAGACTCTGATCTGACCACGTAGCAAACAAATGGTTTCTACTCAGATGCTTGTTTGTGCTAAGAAGACTTTGGCAGCTCCTGTTCACAACTCAACATATTTTGCAGACAAATGAATTCATCGTGGTCTCGTAATTATTGTTTAAGAGCCCACGTGGCAAAATATCACTGCTCCTCCTAATCCTTGCTGAACACTTGACTTGGTTTGTCAGATATAGAATTGGATTGGACAATACAATTTAAGATGGTCCATATGTCCTCTGATGAGAAGACAGGATTAAGTTTCTGGTTTTGTCTAACTTAGGCTGTTTTCTGATTCTTTGCTCTCTTTTAAGAATCTAGGTTGAAGTTCAGGAACAAACTCTCCCATCTCTTTCCTTCTTCTCTCCTGGCCCCAAAAGTTTAACTTAAAGGGTGACAGCACATGATCTAAGGTGGCTGAGACCAATATTGTGATAAATCAACTGACATTAAGACAGAAAAATACTAAGTGAATAAGACTTACTGAGAACCCAAGAGATGCTTATGAAAACCACACATGTATTGTCTACTACTAAATACCTTCTTTTGCCTCATGGAGACTTAAAATCAAGTCCCTCTCAATGTGTAAATATGATTCTAAATGCAGATATTTCTAGAGGTTTCCATCTATTCAACTACCAAATTGGTCTTACTCCCTAAATATTTTTCACATTGATCCACCTGCCCCCAATTTTGCTTCTGCTATACAAGCCAAGCCTACATTATTACCTTCACCACAGCTGGACTCTGTGCTTCCAACTTTGTACTTTTGAACTGTTTTACATGATATGCCTTAGAGTGCACCATGTCACTCCTTTAAAAGTATTGATTCTTTTAAAACAATCCTGATACTTCACTGTGTCTAGTAAACAGATGTCAAAGTTTAACATGATTTATGAAACTCCCCATGATCTCAGTTGAAATGGTGATATTTTCTTTTGTAATTAAATGTTATTTGTATGTTAATAAATAAAGTTGCCTGGGGGTCAGAGCTATTAGCAAGCCATAGGAAAGCAGGGCAGTGGTGGTGTACGCTTGTGATCACAGCACTTGGTAGACAGAGCTAGGTAAGTCTCTGTGTGTTCAGGGATACAGCCAGCATTGGATACACATGGCTTTAATCTCAATACCAACCATAGAACACCTGGAGGTCCATACAGACAGGCCGTGATGAGGCAGTCCTGTGGTTGGGTTTACAACCAATGAGAAGGCAGAACAGAGACTATATAAAGACTTTAACACAGGAAGTACGGGCTCCTTCGGAGAGGTAGGACCACTGCAAGAGGAAGGGTAAGGTTTTAGCTCTTAGCTCTGACCTCTTGGTTTTCTTCTTTGCATTGGTTCTGTGTTTCTTATTTATAAGACGGTTGGTTACATCTACACCCTTTCTCCAAGCTCATCCCTTGACAAGTTTTCCACTCACTCCATGGCTTAGCAATAGAACTTCCTGGAACGGTCTATCTACAGATCATTCTATACCTTCTATCACTTCTCCCTTTCTTGACGTCTGGGTGGTTGTTCTTTATCCTTCAGGCTCAGTCAGACATCCTTCTTTAAGAAAGGCCTCTTTGAGCCAGGCTGTGGTGGCACATGCCTTTAATCCCAGCACTCAGAAGGCAGAGCCAGGTGGAGTTCAAGGCCAGCCTGCTCTACAGAGCGAGATCCAGGACAGGCACCAAAACAACACAGAGAAACCTTGTCTCGAAAAAAACAAAAAACAAACAAAACAAACAAACATACAAAAAAAGGCCTCTTTGGCCATTAGGTTAAGTTGGGCTTCATAAGCCCTTGCACCCAGCACTTTCCTTATACTATTCATCATATGTTAAAATGACTAACATTGCATTGTCTTCCCAACCAGACTGTGAGTTCTATGGACGTAAGCTTGAAAGTGGAGTGTCTGACATAGACAGTTCTCAATAAATACGTGTTGAATGAATGTCCACAAGCTCCAAAGACAAGTAAATTGAAGACAAAGGTCGCAGCAGTCTAAGGTGAAGTGGTATGCCTCAGTTCCACAACTCTGACCAGATTGTTGGTTCTTTGTTCCATCAAGGACAATGAGTTCATGATATACGATGTGATCAGAAGCTCATGAAAGAAACTGATTAGTGATAAAATTGTTAAATCCTTTAAACAACTCAGTTGTGAAATATGTAGAGAAAGCAACTCATTATTATCTCCCAGACTTACTAAAAAACAAGCATGAGTGGTCACTTATCTGATTCATAATGAATTTTATTGGATCCAAAAGAGATTTAAAGCAGATATTATATAATAAAATATAAAAAAAATCTTGGTGAGCTTACACATTTTATCATAAAATGTGTTTAGAAAACTTGAAGATTGCAGGACAGCCAAAAGGCAAATTTGTCTAGAGAGCTTGCCCCCAAGCCCAATGATCTGACTTCAATCTCTAGGAGCCACATGGTGGTAGAAGAGAACTGAGTCCCCAAATTTATCCTTTGATCTCTACACATTTGCTATGACAAGCACATCCATATGCATGTGAGTATGTGCTTGCACACATGCATAAACACACACACACACACACACACACACACACACACACACACACACACACACACACACGTGTAATAAGCAAAGACAAGCCAAACATCTTAAAATTTACAGTGGCAAATTTTGACCTCAGAAATTTTGATATGGCAGAAATAACAGCAAATTAGAAAATTCTAAGTGGAAGAAACTGTATTTGATAAAGTTTAATGTGGATGCCAAAAATGTAAAATCGATGCCACTGAAAACAAGTTTGTAAGATAATGTTGTGTGTGCTGCTTTCCATCATGTTGGTACTACTCAGCACCTTCTTCTCTTCAACCATTTTCATCTCCCAATGCAAGCTTCCCGTGGTCCTTCATGCTCATTCGTGGGGAGTGATGCATTTTTCTAACAAGCCTTTTAAACAACAAAATGGGATGATAATGAAAAAAAAAGATAATGTTGTGTGACCTTTCATGGGGGAACATGAGCAAATGTCTATTCATCCCAGATAGGATGGACTTAGGAAGTAATTCCACCCAAGGATGGGTGAATGAACCAGTGAGTTTTTGACTTATTTCAAGGATCCTGGATGACGCAAGGGCAGCTGCGTCACCAAAAAGCCCCTCCCAGTATGGATGACAACTCACAAAAGTTGCTTCCCTGGACACTTCACAGGAAGCTGTGCTGGCTGGCGAGTCTCTTTTCTGAGGTAATTACTACCTGGTGTCTAACACAGGGGAGGGAACTTAAGGATCTCCAAACTTTCTGAGCTTAATGAGCCCAGTAGGCAATGTGAGCCTCTCTCCTTCCTCCGAAGGGAGCACTTCAAGCCAAATGAAATAGCTCCAAAGCAGACAAAAATGGGGGAAAAGATGAAAATTCAAAAGGGTTTGTTCTTGAGAGAAAACAGAGCACTGAAGTAAGTCAGCATAAGTGCTTCCATCTGACTCTTTTGACAAGATGTATTACTAAGCATATATAACCATAAATATAATTGTACATGTTCATGTGGTTAATGTATTCATATCTTTGAAGCAGAGAATAATATCAGATAGGTCAATAGAATAGGATGGAAATCGTCTGTGATGTAAGTCTTGTCCTTTATGATCAGTTTCACAAGCTCATAGGGATGTCAAATCAGAATCAAATAAGTGTTTGGTGAGCCTTCTTTACAATTTTCTGTCATGGTCCTGACTTAGAAAAGCCTCTGGACTTCCTGCTCTGAGCCTCTGTGTCTTTCTCGGGTGATATCTATAGTCTTGGAATTACAGGTGTCCCAAGAAGAAAAACTCCTTTTAGTCAGAAATGTCCCTTCGCTTACTTTCTGTCCTCAGACAGGTCAAATCAATTACAACTCAGACCTCATTACTGACATTTCTGGAAATCCAAACGAAAGGTCACATCCCAAACAATCAAGCTACCATTTCTGTGATGAAACCATGACATGGCACAAGAAAATGGGCAAGATGCCATCCGTCAGATAGACAGACTGCAGAATCTGCAGCGGCTGGCAATAAAGTTCACTGAAATTACAGCAGTGAGGAGCACCTGCTTGCTCATGAGATGTGCAGAGAGCTAGGCTGAACAGAGATAGAATGTTAGCCTAGCTCTGAGAACAACTGGTTTTGTTAACACACTTGGAACTCCTAATATAGAATGCAGTTGACAGACCCCAATTGTCACACAGTGTTACAGAAGCACTGAAGCAAACATTCTTACCAATACCAAGATTTCCATGGTCTATAAAAAGTCAGTTGATTTATCATAAGAATACATTGGGGGTGGGGACCAGAATGACAGAAAGAACTGTGTTCAATCAAGAGGAAATGGAGACAATTACACTTATGTATTTTTATAGAGAAAGGAAAGAGGCTATTTAGAGCCTTTTGGTAAACATCAGATTCAAGAAGCACATGACTGTTTCTCTCTGAGCATATTGCAAAGTTTCAAAGCAGGAATGAGTCACTAAGAGGAACGTGGTCTGTCCGGCAGGTCCCTGATCAGATACTGGGGCCAAAGTATTTTGGCAAGATTTTCATTCCCTTGTTTACAAATCAAGACCCTGAAACCCAGCTAGGTTGTTTCTTGTGCTTATGCCTGCATCCAGCAATAATTTACCCTTTTTTCTCTTTTTGATGCACAAAAGCTCATTATCCAAAGTTATTGTACCTGATATCTTAAAAGTCTGTCAGAGAGAAAGAGCAGGAATCTTAAAGCAGCCTACATGAAAAGATAACGACAACAACAGCGGTTTTCAGTTATTACGTATTATGATGTACAATATGCTATGTCGTGTGATGTACTTCTATCACCACACTTACTCTCTTAACTTTTAATAGTTAAGACTAATTGTCCAGACTCCAAATATATAATTGGCGCTTAGGAATCAAGTACATTTCCCATTCATTCAATACATAAATGCACACATAAATAATTATATTTTGAAAAATATAAACCTGGTAGAAATAAGTGGCATGGGGAAAATAGAAGAAAACTTTGTAAGCAAAAAAAAGGAATAGAAATAAGATTTATCTAGGTGACAGCTGATGCTTAAAAAGAGACTAAAAACCATTGAAAGAAAGACCCAGGAGGATGCTGGGAGAGGGATATTTGAGGCACAAGAGAACATGTAAAATCTCCAGGTCAATGGTCTCTGTGGAGAGGATCAGTTTATCTTTCTCACTGGAAACAAGAGTAACGTGATCATTCAGACTTGAATCCTTACCTCAGGAAACTCATTAAAGCAACTACACTAATAAGAAGAGGTAGAAGTAAAACTATAACTCGAAAGAGGCGCGTGTTTTTGTTTAACTTGGCAAGATAGGATTTGTAGGGGTGGGAGAATGCAGACAATCCTAGAAGTGGCATTTCAGCATAGCTTTAGGAACAAGAGTCCCAGTGGGTTCCTAGGAATGAAGCACAGTTTCTCGCTGGTAGATAGAACTTTGCAAGAAAAGTAGAAGATAGGTCTTTAGGGAAATACTGAAGCAGAAAAAGTTAGTCCAGTGTAACCAGAGAGAAGCAAACTGAGAGTAAAGAGAAAGACGGCAGAAACCCTGAGTAAGGGCAATTCCGTTCCAGCTCAGGCCTGTGGAGATAGGTCCTGGGGAGAACTGACGACTTGCTGAATACGGAGTCTGAATTGAAGGGCCAGGATGGTTCATTTTGGGATGAGAGGAAAGGCTAATAGAAATGAAGAACTCAGGGAGAAGAACATTTGTGGTAGGTTGAACACCAGCTCCTTGAAGAGGCTCCTTGAACATCAGTGTGAATCACAATTATCCAACAGAAGGTCCAGGCTTCTCCTACCTCCTCTGTATTAGAAAACCCAATTCTCACAAATCCCCAGATGATTCTGACATTGCTGCAGCAGAAACCTCGCTCTGTGAGTCACTCTCCTGGGAGGGTGTTTAGATTGTCATGGCACAGAAGATGCAAGGCTAGACAAAGACGACCTGGTGAAAGTGGCTGGAAAGTTCATAAGAGCCATGGACAAGTGGCAAGGTTATTGGGAAAACTACCAGATGTCTTCCTAGACAGCTGAGCTGACAACTCAAGTCATCTTTTCATTGTCAAACATTTTCTATACTCCAAGTGCAGACTATCACCCTAGGATGAAGAACAAATGTTTTCAAGTTATTTCCAAACTGTTCTGGAAGGCATTACCCAATAGAAATGCAATGCAAACCACAGTCTAAATTTTTTTATTTTTTAGTACATTCATTCAACACTAAAGAAAGGGTGAAAGGAAATATAACATTATATGTAAAATGCATTTGTCTAAAAATTAATAGAGATAAGAAATTATTTTAAAGGTGTTTGTACTTAAGGCCGATCTCAATTTGGACTTGTGACACTCAACAACCACATACAGGAACTAGCTATTATATCACATAAGGAAAATCTAGAATTATATAATTGATATGCACGGGCACTTTACAGACTGGTCTATCACCCCAGCCTCCAGAGATATATAATTGAAATTTTAATTGCAGAATTAAATCCATCTGGGGCTCAACAGCAACATTTAAGAAAATGGCTCAGTGGGTAAACATACCTGTCACCAAGTCTGATTATCTAAGTTCCATCCTAGGCACCCACATAACAGAAGGATAGGACCAACTCCAAAGGTTGTCCTCTGACCTCCATATGCATGCCACCACAATGTTCACACACACACACACACACACACACACACACACACACACACACAGAGAGTAACTAACTAACTAACTAAATATGCAATAAAAACTTAAACAAAAGAACCAAACCAACCTTAAAGGTTATTGGCTATAAAGGCTACCTGGGGTGCAATTTGACTCTATTAGTAATGTATCATTTCTGAATATGTCTATGAAAATGTATCTGGAAGAGATTGACATTTATATTAGCATACTAAGTAAAGAAGAGCCACTGTTGCCCAATATGATGTGTGAGTACCATCCAATGCATTAAATGCTTCATCAGAATAAAAAGGCAGAGGAAAGATTCTCATATATCCCCTCCCTCTCCCTATATATCTATCTTTCTATGTGTCCCTCCCTCCCTCAATCCCTCTTTCTCTCCCTCCCTGACCCCCCTCCTCTCTCCTGTAGCTGGAATATCTTCTCCTGTTCTTGGACTCTTGAACATTGGGATTGTGGTTTCTCTAGCCATGAGCTGTGGAACTTGATACAGAAGCCCTCGGGGTCCTCAAGGTCCTCAGGCTCCATCCTCGGATTCAGAACTGCCACTATAGTTGAAAGTTTCCCTGTGTCCTGCCTGGTCCACAGCTGCTCAGACCCAAGTAAACACACAGAAGCTTATATTAATTAAAACTGCTCGGCTATTAGCTCAGGCTTACTACTGACTAGCTCTTACACTTAAATTCTGCCCATTTCTGTTAATCTATATGTGTTCCGTGGCTTTACCTGTGTGCCATTACATGCTGCTCCCTGGATAGCGGGCTGACGTCTCCTGACTCAGCCTTCCTCTTCCCAGAATTCTCCTTGTCTGCTTATCCCACCTATACTTCCTGCCTAGCTACTGGCCAATTAGCATTTTATTAAATCAGTGTACAAAAGCATTATTCCACAGCAATAGGAACTTTGGATGACTGTCCAGGCAGGCAGCTATCTCTGTCATTCTAGATTTTTGGAAGTTGCTTAGAATGTTCTTCCTGTTTACTTAGGTTATATTGTATCCTTCTGAGGTCTTTGATGTAGTCAAAGACTAGATGGCTATTTTCTTTAGTTATGATAAAAGATAAGTTAGATATGAAACCTTAGACTCACAAATATAAGATAAATAAAATATTTTCTTTAAATTTGTCAAATATAAATAGACTAGATATTGTAACTGTAATTCTTGCTTGATAACTGTTTTGTTATATATAATTTTACTATGTTAAAGTTAAAACTTTTCTCTTAATTAAGCAGAAAAGGGGAAATGCTGTGGAATAATGCTTTTGTACACTGGTTTAATGAAACACTAATTGGCCAGTAGCCAGGCAGGAAGTATAGGTGGGATAAGCAGACAAGGAGAATTCTGGGAAGAGGAAGGCTGAGTCAGGAGACGTCAGCCCGCTATCCAGGGAGCAGCATGTAATGGCACACAGGTAAAGCCACGGAACACATATAGATTAACAGAAATGGGCTGAGTTTAAGTGTAACAGCTCGTCAGTAGTAAGCCTGAAATAATGGCTGAGCAGTTTAATTAATGTATGCCTCTGTGTGTTTAC
>CABHPR010150858.1:11616-23708 GCA_902168415.1 Peromyscus melanophrys | reverse complement strand
AGAGAGAGAGAGAGAGAGAGAGAGAGAGAGAGAGAGAGAGAGAGAGAATGTATTGAACTTCTTTTGAATGTGTGTAATGATGGAGAATTGCTCTCCATGCAGAGGACATTTGGTTGTTTTTTGTTTTGTTTTGTTTTGTTTTGTTTTGTTTTGTTTTGTTTCCCCAGAGTTGAGGACCGAACCCAGGGCCTTGTGCTAGCTAGGCAAGTGCTCTACCACTGAGCTAAATCCCCAACCCGGACATTTGGTTGTAAAGCAGGAGAATCACAGGCAGTTCTGGATGTTCAAACACGACTCCCTGCAAGAGCCTCTCTTAGAAGCTCAAGTCTCATCCCTTGCTATGAAACTGTCTTCTGACATCTGACTTCTAAGCATTAAGCCCAAGCAGTTCCCTGGAATGCTGGACAGCTGGGAGAGTCACATCCAGGGACGCAGAAAGGTGTTGTAGTGCCATCTCCTTTGATGCCTTGAACCGAAAATGTACTTCTCGTCTTTTCTTACCCTGTAAAAATAGAAGAGGTTTTTTTTTTTTTTTTTTTTTTTTTTTGCCTTCAAAGTTGTAAAAATGCCAATGGGGGTTTGTTCCATTTTTCATCAGTCTCTTGGAAAAGCTGGAATGAAAGAAAAATACAGCCAAGTAAACTTTCATTATATGTGTGTATAGTTGATCTGAGTACAAAATAGGACTTGGAGATACAGCTGAAGTATTAGCAAACTCCAGATGTGCCTCACAAAGTAAGTATCAGGGGTCTTTAATGGCATATATCCAGGGAAAGATTGCAAAAAGAATGATCATAACCCCACTGAGAACTTGGTAAGAAAAAAGTAAGCCTCACACATAGAAATGTGCTCACCCTCCACCCACTTACAGACATGAAGCTTAGTGAGAAAGGTTTTTTTTTTTTTATTTTTATTTTTTTATATAACTTCCCATCCTTACACAGTCTCATCGGAAGGACTGACATCTATTTAGAATTCACTTTTGAAATCATCAAGCCTCGTTGCTAGACTTGGTGAAATACTTCATATCAGAATCACTCTCTTCTTGTAAAAACTTAGAGAATAAGGCAGAATAAAGAGGGAATGACATGCAAATAATATAGGGAAGCCAGCCCTGTGACAACTCAAGTCATAAAAGCAAAAGAGCTGGGATCTAAAATTGTCCCAGCTTCCTTCGTTCCAGATCATAACACAGAGGCAGAGAAGAGGACTGTGGGAACGAATGCACAGCTTGGCGTTCAGAAACTACGGACAGCCCACAATGTAACAAGCAAGTGCCCAGATGCGGAGACGATGCAGATAAAACAACCCCCAAATATGGGTGACATTCTCTTGCATCTGCCTGAGGAACACACGTGTTGTGGGCCTTGTGAGATGATGCAAGGTTGCTGGAGCAGGTGGGAACTTCTGTAGGGCAACAAGTGGGAAGTCCTATGCAAAGTGATTGGTAGAGCTCAGGCAGGACAATGAGCTACTTGGGATCTGCCCAGCTAGAGATGTGTGCATTCCTTAAGACACCCATGACATGTAGGAAGAGCTCCCAAGCCCAAGTCAGTCCAAAGTCAGCTCTAGATTAAACAGCTAACAAACTTTGAATAATCCTTAAAGAGAGGAATCTTCCGTGTAACTCACTTACCAAAATGAAGTGTAATGCTACCTGCAAGAAAATCAAAACGGCAAAGACTTCCAGCATTTTGGTCTTATGATATCCAACTGAAAGTCACTAGAACTGTGAGAAAAGTATTAAAAACAAGATCCACAAAAGGAAACAGTCAACAGTCACAGATTCAGGAAGAACAGAGAGAATAAAAAACAGACTTGAAAATAACTACTACAAATGATGTTCTAAAAATCTAAAGATTTTAGATGCTCAGGAATCTAAAGAAAAATATAAAATGTTACAGAAATTTGAAAAATATCAAACGGAATGCCTAGGTGGGAGGTTTATATATGAACTAAAATGTTTTATTCTGTTTGTAAGTTACCTTAGAGTATTGCCTCTCAAGAAGAAGCAATTGTGCCCATTTTGGGGGAGTTATGGTAGCATCCAAAGATGTCATTGGGGGTCATAACATGGGGTGGGTGCTATTGTGACCCAGTGGCAAAAAGCCAGGAACACAACTAAACATTCTGCAATGTGCAGAACATTCCTGGACAACATATAATTACTCAACCCAACATGTTTATCTCACTGAGAATGGAAAGCCTGTTTGAGATGCTTTAAAATGAGAATTAATAAAATAGAAAGAGCAGTCTTACAAAACGGGGAGAGGTGCTAAGCTTAACTAAGTGATGGAGAAACAGAACAATCTAACATTTGGATATTTGAAATCCTGGTTGAAAGGTATAGAGGAAGTAAAGGAAGGTGCACTAGAAAGTCTAAACTAGAATAGTAACACATTTAATAAATATTATGAGATTTTAGACTTACAGATCTAAGAATTTTGGTGAACTTGAAACAAGAGAAACATGAAGAAAAACAGGTCAAGTGCTATGGAAATCAAATCATTCCAAAACAATGACAAAGGGAAAATAATAAAAACTGCCAATGAAATATAGTCAATGATATGCAAGTTAACAATGATTAAAAATAATTACTGATGTGCAACTAACATCCACTAGAAGCCAGAAGAAAAGAGTGCATATTTAAAGAACGGAAAGAAAAATAACTATCAACCAGAGAGTTACCTGCCCTGGTAGAGGTTAGCCTCAGAAACTGAGGACAAAGACAAGATGTTGCCAGGCTACATGTGAAACTGACCAACTTGCCAGTGGACGCTTGTGCCATAAAAAAGTAAATACTCTAACTGAACTTTCAAACTAAAAGCAATTAATTCCAGATCAGAAAGGACAGAAAAACACTGGTAAAATTCATATAAAAATAAAAGAATATGATATTTATGCTTGCTTTATTTTGCATTTCTTTGAAAGGTTATGGGCTGTCCATGATAGTGCAGTGTGAGGTTTATAGCACACACAGAAGGGCAATACCGGACAACAAATGTCACAAGGAGTGAGCAAAGAAACATACTAGTGTAACCTAATAATCTTAGAAATTATGTGAAATTACTTAAACTGTAATAAATGAGGTGTACATACTATAAACTCAAGACTGCCCCCCCCACAAAAAATAGAGAAGTTGCTAATTACCCAACAATCGGAATAAAATAGAATACTAAGCTGTATTCAATTCAAAAGGAGAAAGGAGAATGGACTGGAGCAAAGAACTCCGGGGTAATAGAGGAAACAATTGGTAATGCTGAAGATTTGAACACAGGTATTCAAATAAAAATATCAAATAAAAATGGTCCTGACTCTCAGCTTCCAGTTAAGGTCTAGAAAACTGAAAATAACAACATTCTAGTCTATCAGAAAGAAATTTCTAGGTAACCTACAGAATGCAAAATTCTTGACGTCATCACAGAACTGGGGGACGAATAACTAAACGCCAACGCAAGCATTACCTTCCTTGGGCTAGTGTGAAAGCAAAAGACACTAGAAACCACACACAGCAGATGATTTAGAGGAAGGTTCCTAAAGTGTTACTACAGGCCAGAGCTGGGTAGACTAGTGTCAGAACATAGAAGTTCTGAGTGCCAACGATACAAAAGGAGTTTGTGTTCCACTGTCCTGTAAATATCACTGGGGACTGAAGAGAATGATGGGGGCAGAGATGGAGACACTAGCAATCCTCCTCTTGAGACAGGCTCAGGGAGCGGAACCTTTGTCTCATATCTTCACCATCTTCTCTATAGAAAAATCCTTGATGGGCAGAACTAGTCTCTCTGGCAGAATACAGGTACAGAGTACAGCAACTGGAGATGTGACCAGATGAAAAGCCCCCCTGCCTTTAGAGAAGGTAAAGAGCCATTTCACAACTAATGGTTCTTCACAGCCACAACCAGCAAAATCAAGAATCCCACTCCTCAGATCAAGAGCACAGCTGCCCAAATCTCAGACTGCACCGGAAGAACAGAAAACAGCTCTCAAAAGACATGTAAACTTTAATAAGGAACAGATTAGATCCAATGGAAGGATATAAATCACGAAATGGACTTGCATCCACTCAACAGATCCTAGAGATAAAAATGGAATAAAAAGTACTTATACCAAAAGCAGGTCAACATGACGGATGGGGTGGAAACAGGAAAGAACAAGCAGGAGATGACGAAACTGTGGGGTGGACTTTAATGAATAGTATCAATTTGGTACATTAAAGATAAATAATACAAACATCCCAATTAAAATACATGAAAGATAAATAGTGTAAACAGGCCTATTAAAGGACAGAGATTGGAACACAGTTGAAATGTTAAGTACACCAGTTAAAAACGAAAGGGAGAGATAGTAAAATGCGTCTTTGAGTGAATATGCTATGTTCACCAAGACAGCTCATAGTTGTGGTCGTAAGACAAACTTGGATAACTTTAAAAGTAATTAAAATAATTCAAAGAGTGTTTTCTATCTTTACAGAATTCATCTATTGACTCAGTGAAATCTATTCAGATAACCATGCAAATTATGAAAATTCAACAACACATTGTGAAATCACCCATAAATTATACAGGAAGTCACAAGAATTAAATGTAATTGAGAAAAGAGTATATAAAAATTCAGGAGACATGGCTGATTCATGCTTAAAGAAATTGTTCTAGCATTAAAACTTTATATTACAAAAGGATAGTTGTAAATCAATTATCCAGGCTTAAACCATATGAAGTTAAAAGCCAAAACTAAATTCAAATCAGAAATGTTTTAAAAAAGCTTTAAATAAATTAAATTGAAATTTGTTCTTTGAAAGATGAATAATAATTGAAAAAGAAAATATAAATTACTAATACCAGAAATGAAAAAACAGATAGCACTATCATTATTACAAATATAAGTGAAACTATTAATACAGAGAAATTATGAAAGAATATAAACTCATAAATTTAAAAAGATTAAAACAGAAAATACTAAAACTCATACAAGAAAGATAAACAACTTGGGTAGTCTAGATTATCTAAAATAACTAAATTAATAATTACAAATAATTGAACTCATGGTTTAAACCCCCCCCAACAAAGAAACTTCAGGCCCACTGGCAAATTGTGATATTTAATAAAGAAATCATGCCAGTCTTAGTGTAGTTCATTGTTTCCGCTCATTTTACGCTGATAGTATTATGCATATATCAAAACATTATCTGAAAAAAAAACTTTAGACCACTGAACTAGTTGATCTAAAATCCTCCAAAATCTATTGGTTATTCCAGTCTAAGCATATCATTTTTAAATATGTGGAGGTTAACTGGAAATGGAAGCCCAGTTAAACATTAAAGAAACAAGGCAACTGGTCGTATCCACACACTAAAAAGTGAAAATGATCTGCTTTCTTCCAAAAGAGAGGAAATACCTTATCAAAGCTGGACATTTAGTACTGATTAAAAATAAATTCTTAGCAAACTGATGATCAGAAGAGATTTCTTTCCAAAGCCACAGAGTTGAACCTGGTTGGACCCTGGAGGACACAGACAAAACAGGAGGACATGACTGGGGAAAAGTCACTAGTGTGGAAGCGCAAGGGTGGAGGGGAGAGAGAAAGCAGAGAGGATGAAGTTGAGAACAATCAGACTGCATCATGTTCGTGTAGACATTCATGACAAAAATGGAATGCTTAGAGAATAAATGTAATTAATAACCAACAAATGTCACCAATCTGATAAATGTCATTACTTAAAACAACCTGCAGCTGACATCATATTCAATGTTCAAAGACTGATTTACCATCCAACTAGACACAAGCGTATTGTTTATTCTTATTGCAAATTGAACAACTTTGATCCAAACATCCATATTCCAAAATGCTCCAGAATCCAAGACTATTTGAATGTTTTTTTTCTTTTTTCTTTTCATTTTTCTTTATTAAGAAATTTTCTACTCACCCTACATACCACCCACAGATCCCCCTTCTCCCTCCTCCCACCCCCAGCCCTCCCTCCCAAGCCACCCTGCATCCCCACATCCCCCAAATCAAGGTCTCCCATGGGGAGTCAGCAGAGCCCTGCACACTGAGCCTAGGCAGATCCAAGCCCCTCCCCACTGCACCAAGGCTGCCTGTCACACCACAGGCACCGGGCTCCCAAAAGCCTGCCCATGCACCAGGGATGGATCCTGGTCCCCTATTTGAATGTTGATATGACATAATGAGTGGAAAAATTTATACCTCAGTCACACAACAGGTTGTGACTAAGCACATTGCCTTCAAACTATGCTTATAATACTTGAAGCATATATATGAAACATGGTGATGCTTGATTCCATTCTCAAAACATCCCATTTTGTAGAACTATCTATTCCAAAATCCAAAATCTGGTTCAAAACATCTTCTATAAAGGGCATTCAACCTAAACTGACATTTAATATCTTCTACATGATATCTAATAAATCAAGAAATAGAAATAAAATGTCCATAATTGATTACAATACAGGCAATTAAATGTCTCTAGTCACCTAAAGAAAAGAAAATGGATGTTTGCAAAAGAAATTTCAGAGAATCTACAAAAAGTTCATAGACCTGATTGATGAGTTTACCAAGGTCTCCAGCTATAAATGAAGGTCTCATATCCATAAATGAAACATATTTCAAACTTAAATTTTAAATGCCCTGGATGTATGATTGCAATAAATATATGAAATGCAATGGTTTTGTGTATCATCTATGTAATATAAAATTGTATGCAAGTTTTATATGTTGATAACTGCAAAAAGTGATGATAAAATAACAAGAGGATCTAAATAAATGGAATAATACACCACGTTTATGTATTATTAAGATGTAGATGTTCCCTAAAACTTCTGTAAACACAGTTCACCACCTGTCAAACTTTAAATAGATATCTTAAGGAAGAAATTGAAAAGCTAGTTTTAAATTTTATGTAGACCTACAGAGATTGTCCAAAAACAATTTCAAAAAAAATTTGGATTGGAGAGTACATATTCCTGGATTTCAAGACATAGTAAAAAAAAAAAAAACTGTACAAGTTAGCATAACATGTTACTGGCACATGAACCAGAAAGGTGTTCAACAAAGCAGTATTGATATATAATTCAAAGGAAAAGAATTGACAAATAATTCAAAGGAAATATAAACATAGACTTTTTCACACGTGTCAATTGTTTGAGAAAGATATTAAGATAAATAGAGGAAACTATTCTATATTTAATAAAAGGGGTTGGAATTTGAAGAGCAATAATTGATCTATACTCTTACCTCATATGCAGATATTGTTGCTAAATATTCTGAAGACTTACAGTATCAATTATCTTTGTGTCGGTATGATGAAATACATGACAGAAATAGCTTGTAGAAGGAGAAATTTATTTCAGCTCATGGCTTCAGAAGGTTTCAGTTCATCATGGGAAAGGTACAGCAAAGTGGTTCAGTCCATGACAGGGTGTGGTGAGCAGCAGTGGCTGCTCACAACACAGAGGAACAGGAAGCAAAGAGGAAGGGTGGGAATCAAGGTCCGTATAAGAGGCCCACTCTTCTCACCTTCTGTCAGCTGGGCCCCACTTTCTAAAGGTGCCACAGCCTTATCAAACAGCACCACCAGTTGGGGAAGAGGCATCCAAAATATGAGTTTATGGAGCCATTGCAGATTCAAACCGTACCATGTACATAAACTACAAAACTTTTAGTATAAAACTTTAGTGAAAAATCTCAACATTGGGTAGACAAGCAACTCACACAGAACACAAAAGCAGGAAAAAAATGTATATACCGTCGCTCATCAGGTTAAAAACTTCTCTTTGAAAGACATCATTAAGAAAATGAACAAGCAAATTTCAACTTACAGTGTCTCCAAGCTTGTCCTTAAGGTACAAAGAATTCTTAAGATGAAGAAATACAACCCATTTTTTCTTAATTAGCAAATCAGTTGAAAACAAAACTCACTAAAAGTACTTATGAGTGGAGATTAACCATGTGAAAAAATGATTTATCTCACTAATCACCAGAAAACTGTAAAGTAAAACAACAATGAAATATGATTTTAAATCCACTAGAACCCTAAAATATTAAAAGAATATGTAGTAAATGTTGAGGACATTACAGTTTATAGAAATCCCTGGTGAGTCTAAAAAAATGGGGCAGTAAATTATTTTAGGAAAAAAATTTGGCAATTTCTTACCAAGTTACATATATAGTTAACAAGAAAACTCTGTGGAAAGTAGAATGTTATTCATAAAGTTTTTTTTAACTTTAAACAGCCAATAATGTGGAACAAAACAAAAACCCATCAAAAAGAGACTGGTTAAAAATGTATGATGTCTTTATACAACAGACTATTACTTCACAATATAAAGGAGTAGGCTACAAACACACACAAGAATATGGGTGGATCTTTAAAACATGCTAAATGAAAGAAACCAGACATGAAGGAGTTCTGCATAATTTAATTTGTGTGTTTTAGAACAGAAAAGCATAATCTAGCATTGCAGAAAGTAGATGGGTGGCTTCCTGGAATCAGGGACCTGAAAAGCATCAAGAATGATTGCCTTCATGCTCAAGGGCAGGCACCAGTGAGGTGATATACCCTCATTTCTAGATGAATGGGTGTATACTGTCTGCAGAAATTTTAAAGTAAAAATAAAACCAACCAAAAAAGTTGGAGTTTTAAAAAAAATCTCTCCATATTAGCCAGCCTAAACAACTTCATTGATAAACTTCTCTTCAATGTCAAGCATTGCTCCTCAATCCTCTCTGTCTATAGTAAGCCAGTATGTAATGGGCTGCACCTTGATTGGGAGATGAGTGTACACAAAATTGTTGGATTTTGTTTTGTGTAGTTTAAATATTTAAAGAGACTTCTGTAGGTTTTTTTTTGTTTTTTTTTGTTTTTTTTTTACACTTTGCTCTTAGGCTCTTTGGGGGGCTCGCCACCCAGCTCCCAAATAAATCACACACAGATACTTATTATTACTTATGAATGCCAGGCCTTAGCTTGGCTAGTTTCTTGTTAACTTTTCTTAACTTTAATTATCCCATCTACCTTTTGCCTCTGAACTTTTACCTTTCTCTATTTCTGTACATCTTTTCTTTCCTTCTTATTCTATGTCTGGCTGTGTAGCTGTGTGGCTGGCCCCTGGAGTCCTCCTCTCTTCCTTTTCTCATTCCTTGATTCTATTTTTTCTTTTTTCTCCTTCTATTTATTCTCTCTGCCTGCCAGCCCCGCCTAGCCTTTCTCCTGCCTTGCTATTGGCTGTTCAGCTCTTTATTAGACCAATCAAGTGCTTTAGACGGGCAAAGTAACAAAGCTTTATAGAGTTAAACAAAAATCAACATTAAAGAGTGCAACACATCTTTGCATCATTAAATAAATGTTCTACAGTGTAAACAAATGTAATACATTTTAATATTCTACAACAGTCTTCTTATTAGTATACTTTATATACAATGTATTGTTCCAAGATTCATGATGTGTATTGAGGTGAATAAAGTAAGGTCCTAGTTTCAAGGAAGTCACTCTTTATTGGAGGATGATTACTAGTCAGAGATCACCAAATGTAATAATATGGTAGACATATCAATAAAACACTTGCCCAGCAAGTATAGAAGTGATGGTGTACAGATGTCTAAAGTATTTAGAGAGAGAAGGCCAAAAGGTTGTACTTCTGTATAAAGAATGAACAACAAAGATTGCATTTCTGCACAGCTTTGTGAAAGGACAGTTCGTGTACAAAACATTCAATGTCACTCTGCATGTGACAGCAGAGGTGGTGAGTAACTACAGACTAAAAGGTACAGTACCAGTTTACTGAGATATGGTTTTAAAATGTGATTAAAAATTAAAACAGCACATTCATTACTGTTCAATCATATGTTGTATGAAAACATAAGGCTACAAACACTTGGAGTAAGAAGAGAACTCCATTGGTGTCTTAATTCCTTTTCATTTTGTTGTGATAAACTACTGTGACAAAAGCAACTTAAGGGAGAAAGGGTTTATTCTGGCTCACTCTTTAGGCACAGCCCCCAGAAGCTTGAAGGTGCTTTTCACAATTACCTTCACAGTCAAGAAGCAAGAATGCTGATCTAGGACCCCAGGGCCATGGAATAATCCAAACCCGTCATGACAGATCCGCCCACATCAAGGTAAATAGCCAAGATACAGACCCTCACACATGGCCCGATGCCTGTCACCAAGATGATTTTAGATTCTGTCAAGTGGACCATTAGCACTGACCACATTTGGATGGGAGGTAAGGGACGATATCATGAAGGGAGAACTGTTTCAACAAGACTACAAAGAACAGGTAGCATGTTCCTAGAAACTGCAGCAGCATAGAGTGGGGTGAGGGTAGGCTAGAGTGAAGCCCTCCTGGAAATAGGATGTCATAAAGATGAATGACAAAGAAAGGGAGAAGTTGGCTAAGTTGAGATCTAGCAATTTAGAAAGGTATTTTGACCTGTATCTGAATCAACTTTGATTTCTCTGTGCTCTGTTGAAACTAACTGTAGAAAGAGAAATGTTTTGCTGAAATAAAGGGAACGTGCTAAGGGGCAGGAGAAAAATAGAGTTGGAAAGCAATCTATAGGCTGATCATAAAGAACTGTGACGGTCAAGTTTGCAGAGCTACACACACACACAGTTACATAGTAATGACAGCAGCTTAGTGGAATTAATAGGCATAGATGCTCTGAAGCCATACTGCATATTAGTCTCCAGGATATTCACCTAACAAGACCAAACTCCACCATGGTGCCTTGCTTCCCTCTGATAAAACAGTGATAACATTGCCTAGTTGCATGTTACGTTGATGACCAACTGAATTAACACAACACATACTATGAAAATATTGGCTGTTACTGTGTGTACATATCAAATGTATACTGACTCCTGTGCAACATAAGCCTGCTTTTCTATTATACACTGTAGGAAATTCATTGCTGTCCATTACTGAGAATGAAACCAGCAAGTATCTAGCTACCATGCATCATATAAGTGACTTCCTTCCTTCTGAGTGCAGGAAGTCAGGCTGATAATCATCATGGCTTTCCTGCATCCATCCAACTCTAACTGGAACCATATGGACATTATAAAACCTCAACCTTGAACTTCCTTCTAACACAGCCAGCGGCTCAAGTTTACTCAAGCGTTTGAACTTCTGTTTGCCTTATGTATGAGATGGGAGTATCTCTCTATCAATATTTAAAAGCTAGTACCAAACGGCCTTACGTATCATGTTAAAGAGTTTTCCGTATCAGCTCATCTTTTGTGCTTTGGCTCCAGCAAACTTGAAGGAAGTGAATTGATTACAGAGGGACCTGGGAGTCAACTGACCGCACTTGTCTGATGTTAGCAGAGGCACTTCCTCCAATCATTAAATGTTCACCTGCTCCCTAACTCTCTTGGAAGCGTTTTACCACATATTTCAGACACAGTTCAACCAGTGAAGCAGAGCCATTAGGAGATTTATGTTCGTAAGCATGCTGGGGTGGGGGAAGGGGTTAGTTGTGAGAGCTGGTGAAGCATTTTCTCCAAAGCTCTTGTCTTCAAGTCTGATGTTGATGGCTACAATCCAAAGGACAGACAGTCACAAAGCAAAGACTTTTTTATTCCTACCAGGTGTTTGAGTATCAGTAGAATTTGTATATTGAAATCCTAACCTCCACTATGAAAACACTATGGCGTGAGGCCCCTGGAAGGTAATTCGGGTGGAGTCCTCATGAATGGGAGTCCTCATGAATGGGATTAGCGGGTTACACAAATGACCCTGCAGAGCTCATGTTCTTCTTTAATCTTGTGTAGTGTATGTGAAGTAGAAGAGGCCCCTCAGCAGACATCGAACCTGCCAGTTCTTCATCTCGGACTTCCATACTTCCAGACCTGTGACCTGCAACCTGCTGTCTGTAAACCAGTCCGTGTATTGCAGTGTTCTTGAATCAGCTTGAATGGTCTAAGACAACTAGCTACAGAGTGATGGAGAGCAGATCACAGAGCAAGCCTAAACCCATGTTGCTGGTACCAAGTACCACAGATAAGAACACAGTCCACTCTCACTACCTCTGGCACTGGCAGGACAGGTCCCTTGCCAGAAAAAGAGAGA
>CABHPR010150857.1:0-72939 GCA_902168415.1 Peromyscus melanophrys | reverse complement strand
TGTGTGTGTGTGTGTGTGTGTAGTTGGATATGTCTGTTGAAAAAATATCTACCAATGCTGAATTTTGGAACTAAATTCCTAGTAAGAAGCATCATCATTACTTGCGGAGAAATACACTGAGATCAACTATCTTGCCATTAAAAGAAATACTTCATTTTTATTACTACCTTTCTTATAGTATAGCACCAACTCAATGCAGTTGTATATAGTTATATATCCTATATATATCAGCCACTACAATGCTCATGTCCTAAAAAATTCAATTCTGTATGAAATCTGACTAGCCTTGTTCTTTCATAATGCAAGTAATATTTGGGTATCTACTTTGAACTCATCATTTTGCTTGACATTAGAGACATCGAAAGGAAACTTATTTGCTTGTCTTTGACTTCCAACTGTTCACATTTCAGATTATACCACTGACTTCTGCTAAATTATTAGATACTTGGGTAAGGAATTATCTCCTATCAATATATTATCCCTTATCAACTTTCATGGTTCTTTACACATGGAAAGTATTTGTTGTGTATTTGTTGTGCTGAGTTAAACATATTCAACTTTAGTTCTGAAAGAATATTGAAGTGTGTGTGTGTGTGTGTGTGTGTGTGTGTGTGTGTGTGTGTGTGTATGTGTGTGTGTGTGCCATAGTGCATATGTTAGAGGTTGATCCTTGTCTTTCAATGTTGATTCTGTGTTTGAGACGGGACAGGGAAGTCTGCTACTGTTCACTGATGCATATGCCAGGCTTGCTGGTCCACAAGGTTCTGAGAATTCTCTTGTCTCTTGTCTCTGCCTCTCATCTCACCATTGGAGTATGGTTATTACAGATGTGCCCAACTATATGCAGCTTTGTGTGTGTTCTAGGGAGCTGTCTTAGTTAGGGTTTCTATTGCTGTGAAGAGATACCATGATGGTAGCAACTTTTATAAAGGAAAACATTTAATTGAGGCTGGCTTTCAGAGGTTTAGTCCATTATAATCATGGTGAGAAGCCTGACAGCATGCAGGCAGACATGGTGCTGGAGTAAGAGCTCAGAGTTCTACATCTTGATCCATAGGCAACAGGGAGTGAATTGTCTACCACACTGGGCATAGCTTGAGCACATATAAGACCTCAAAATCCCCCCCATAGTAACACACTTCCTCCAACAAGGCCACACCTACTTCCCTAATAGTGCCACTTCCTATACATCAAGCATTCAAACACATAAGTCCATGGGGATGTACCTATTCAAACCACCATGGAAGCCAAACTCAGGTCCTCAAACCTTCATAGCAAGTGCTGTGTCCACCAAATCATCTCCATAGCCTTCTAATGGAAATGTTTATGGTAAAGGAACACACTCTTGTCTGGTATATATATTTAGGTCACATATTTGTCATTGCATCTGTAGATAGCTTGGATGACAGAATTTACTTTTTGTTTTCCTATTAGTATTAAAACTTAAACTTCTGTGTGCTTGTTTGCCTTTGATGGCCCATTGTATGATTACCTTCTAACATTTGGTCAACCTTTAAACTTATTTGTTGGAACTTACCACATTCTGTATTCTTATTTTATAAAGCAACCATGGCTCTGACACATTTCCTACTTGACCACTTTAGAGATCCTCAGCCTCCTTGTACATGAAGTCAGAGTCTTCCTAAAAACATAAAAACTTTATTTAAAATCAGAATTCAGCTATTTCAGTTTTTTGTTCACATAAGGGAGAGTGAATAAAACTGAATCAATTGTGAAATCATGTGTCACTCTATTGGTGATGAAAAATAGGCTAGACAATAATGTCATCAACTTCTCTGAGTGCAGACATTCCCTCAGCTTTAGGAACAGAGTAAGTATTTCTAGGCAGCCAGACTTGCTTAATGGCTGTCAGGTGTGCACTGAAAATTTGGTACTCCCTCAGGGTGTAGTTAACAATCCATCAAAGGTTAAAGCTGATGCACCTTTCAAGACACATAGATCATCTGGCAACATCCTCAGCTTGGTACCCTGTCAGGTAGGCCATCACTGGATTATGACGATTGCACAAAGCCTTACTTTTGTGCACAGGAGGCCATAGATGAACACATAGGGTTTTGCATAGTCATCAAATCCCTCAATTATTTTATTCTAAATGGATAAGTGAATACTTACATCTATCAGGAATGAAATGATGTCTAAACCTTAAGATGTATTTTAATGTTGATGTGTTCCTCTGTAAGTCAGAATACTTCCATATTTATTGTTTGTTATTGAGGGAATGAAGATAGAATTTAAGTTATTAAAACAAATGGTAGGAATGGAATGTGAGATTCTGTAACAGATAAAGTTGTGCATATTAACTAAATATTAAAAATTATTATTTAAAAATGCTTACTCATGCATACACATAAAAATAAAATCTGTTAGAAGGATTATGACAATATTTGAATTCTATGTTGCTTTAATTTTTCTTTTGTTTTTGATATTATAATTAATTACATCATTTATTTATTCCCTTTCCTCCTTCTAAGTCCTCTCATACAACCCTTCCTTACTTTTCAGATTCATGGCCTCTCTTTTCATTAATTGTTATTATATGAATATGTGTATATATACATGAATATTTCTAAATATAGCCAACTCAATCTGTGTAATGTCACTCATATGAATATTCTCAGAACTGATCATTTGGTATTGGATATGTTGCTTTTATTTAAACAATCTGTTCTATAATTCTTTCTTTTATGGTTTAGGTATGACCTAAAAATGTAAACTTAAGTAGAAAGGATTTATCTCAATGCTAAGTTTTAAAAACATGTAGTTAGCAAATCTGTGACTAAAATAGTATAAACCACTTGAATCCATATTTTTACATTCTATAATACCATTACCTTTTATACTGTTGATTTTTTGCAAAAACTGTTGAAGTTGATGTTATGTTTAATCCTTGCGATTTATAGGTAAAGAAATGGAAGTTGCCAGGCCATAGATAACTTGTACAACTTGTACAGCTGAGTAAAAATGGGATTTGAAACCAAACCAAACTGTGCTGGTTAGCTTTAATTGTGAACTCGACACAATCTAGAATTCCCTGGGAATGGAGTCTTAGAGAGATTGTCTGGACGATGTTGTCCTATTGCTTTGTCTGTGGGGATTTATCTTGGTTATGTTTATTGATGTTGGAAGACCAGCCCACTGGCTAACAGAGATGCAGACAAGCTTTATATAGGGAAAGGTCTTTGAGAGAGTGTAATACTTGACCAGATTTAAGGGAAAGGCCCTGGAAGAAACTCCACTGTTTCTTTAAAATTGAGATAATTTTGTCAATTTGTAACATGAAGTTAAATCCATTTACAACTATAAAAGTTTAATTATTCTTCCAGAACAGTGCCCATAATGAGTACTGCAAGCCAAATTGGGGCACTCTGTCTACTTTTGTTCTTGCATTTTTAAGTGGCTACATTTTAAAGTTGTGCATTTACCTACAATGTCCTGGATATTGTCCTTTCATTCATGAAGCCTAAAATACATTATCCCTCATACCCTTAAGTATTTGCTAAGTGATCCTTAAAGAGAAAACTGGGTGGCTCCATCTTAGTGATTCACAAGTAGTCAATACATTTGTAGAGCAGAACCCTGCAAAGGCTGGACATAATGACTCCTAATGACCCTTTTAGCTTACTTTTTATGATATTTAGCTGCTTTTACTTTATATTGAAAGCCTTACTGAAGGGATTAGGAAATAATAAGTCTGTCCTAAAGCAGTGGTTCCTAAGATTTCTATATGAGGGGTCTTTTAAAATTTAGAATTTGAGCATCAATACACTGAAAATTTCTTAGCTTTCTTAGAACCTCGCCTGTCTGTGTCCCGTTCATGGACCATGTGGATATTTAAGCACCACGGGTTCGGAGCTTCTACTCCATTTCTTTTAAGCAAAAGTTTGGTTCTTTATTTGTATTAACAGTGGCTGCAAAATCCACAGAGACCAAAGTTTTCATTCAAGTTATCTGTCTGCTTTCCTTCTGCACAGAGGAAATGAGCTGGCCCTGTATGAGAAGTTGCTTGGTAGACATTCTTATTTTTTCCTCCTTTAATTTTGATTCAGAAGTTGACTTTAGTGGTTCTTCTCCCCTCAATGGTTAGAGGATCTTTTGCAAAGTCAATTATAAATATGGGGAATATAAGAAGCTACATTACAGTTCTCCAATTGGATTGCCATTCTTCATCTTTCATTTGTATATAAAGGAAGCAAAATATTTATGTCAAAGTAAAAGTCTTGATAAAGCTTTTAGGACTTCACTTAATGCACTCCAGCCTCCTAGGTTTGGCTCCATCCTCTGTAGCTCAAAATAGCTAACAAATGGCTTTCTAGCACCACTTGAGTTTTATTGTATTTCTATTCTGCTTGTTAGCATGCATGAGACAGGGAAATGACATCACATTTATTAAGTCTTTCTCATTAAGCAACTTTCAAAAGATTTTCTTTGCTAGAGATACTTTCCTTTCATTTTTATGTACACCTGGGAAACTGCAAATTAAAACTACAAATTAAAATAGTTTCAAAAATTGGAAATAGTAAAAAAGGCAAAAATATCTAAGAGAAATATTTAAAGTACAATACATGCACATGTATTTGAAAAGGAATATGTCTTGGTGTGTCTGTATATGATCTCTTAATGTTTTCTAGTATTAGAATTTTCTACCTTAGGAGATGACAGGCATCTCATAGGAATCTTCTAATATAAAACTTATACCGGGTCTTTTCTGTCCCCTGAAAGAATTCACAAAGATGAATTTTTAGATAAGAGTACATTGGCTAGGATACAAGGAGAGATCTTCATTTTTCATGGTGTTGGATGGAGAGAGACTTCAGGGAGTATTTTGGGAGCCACAGAGAACTCAGGACTGGGGTATTCACTGTAGGACAGGGCAGAAATATTTGAGAAGGCAGTCTCTCAGTGAGTGAGTGTGCTCACATACCCCCTCTCTTGATATATTTTCCAGAGTTATGATGCAGCCTTTGAAATTCAAAGACATTCATTTGAGTCAACTTTGGGGTGAGATTATTATAAAGCTTGGTAAGAGCTGTAAGATAAGAAATAAGTCTTTGTCCCCAAAGATCTTAAAATACAAAGGGTGAAAGAAAAGTTATACATGAATAGTTCTAATAGAACCCAAGGTGGAATTTCAGAAATTAAAAAGCAAGAAATCTGCCTCAACCCATAGTAGTGGACATATCCTCTACCATGAACCACTACTATGACCCAAAGCTTTTTATTGTACTCTGATTGTTGACTCCCTTAGTGGCTTTTAAAGGCCCACATGGTTGGACTGATATATTAGGTTTGTGGCTCCTATCTTTCTCACAGAGATACCTGTCTGTTCTGTCCAGTCTAGGAATTATTTACATAGTCATGATTTTGGTTTTTAATGAGAGAGTTTATTAAGGCTTCAGTAAAACAAATTAAAAGATAAAAAACAGATGATATATATATATATATGTCATACATAAATGATAGATAATAGATCTATAGTTAGATAATATCATAGATTGATGATAGATCCATAGATAGGTAAATGATAGATAATAGGAAACATCAAACTGAGCACTCAAAATATTGATCAGAAATTGACTCTTGAAACCCCTCTGATGCAACCAGCTAGAGTTTCCTATCAAAGAGCCCCAGGTAGAACTCTTATGTGAGGCTCCCCAAAGCATACATAGAGCAGTAGGATACTAACATCATCAAGTTGGAGCCTTACAAACATCCATTTTGGACTAAGGAAGTGCCTTTAATAAGGAACCCAGCTGAGGCTCCCTCTTCCCAGCAAGCATCCATTTGGGTGAGGCTTCCAAGTCAGAGGATACCAGCAACAGATAGCCATAACAATGTTAAATCTGGCACTTACAAGATCCAGCAGAAACTGACTGGGGAAGTTGAGGCAGTCAACTGGAGTTCCTAATTGAGCTTTCTCTTCATGAATGAGCTTCCCATGGCAGAACTTGTGACTTTTATTTCCCACTGCAGGAGCTCTTACATCTAGGGGTAAATAACAGCATCTGGTGGAAATGCTTTACCTACAAGCTGTCCTCAAGTATAAACTGTTTTTACTCTTAGGCTGTTTACCTGGTCTCTTCCCTTCCTGTCACATAGTCAGCTGGGGCAACCTATCTCTAGACAAGGGATCTCAGAGGACACTTGACATAGGCATTCTTGCTTCTGAAAGATGGGGCAACCTGCTTCCTGAGCCACATTCTCAACAGTTCAAACAGCACATGACAATTTACCAAGGTAACATTCATTATATGTTCTAATACTAAAGGCTTTTTAAAGAATTTTGATTTTCCTATATAGAATGACAACACAAAATTCTTGAAATGAAAATTATCTTCTTAGGTTTTCAGATACTCTCTGAACAATATTTATATTACTTTGTTTTGCCACTTCACATAGATATAATGTAAGAAAACTCAAGTCTTTCCTATGACTGGCCCAGGGTAAACAAATTATTAAATAACACCCTCAAGCCATTGGAGCAGACAGAAACTGATAATTCTGTACTTTGGAGGGAAAACAGAAATGAAATGAAATACAAGTCTGTATTTCCCCAAGTAATAGATGTATGCAGGCATTATGCTCATTCAATCTTTATTATTAGATTAAGTAATTTTCATTTTCTTAAGTATTATAAGATAGAAAGTGCAAACAATATTACTGAAAATTATCTATCAAAATTTAATTAATTTTTATCGAACTTGTAAAGGAAAATTTTAGTGACCCAGAAAATTACCTTGTAATTCATATCTGTCAAATGAGGATGTGCCACTATACTAAAAGCCACACAGTAGAGAGAAAAAAGAAAGTGAACATATTCCTGTTCTAATTGATTAAATCCAGTTGCTTATTAAAGTTGGAGCTCTTGATGTAGTTACTCTTGAACCAGAAAATAAATATTAAAACTTAAAAATTCATGCCCTGACCAATATCACTTTGAAAACTTACAGATGAACCACAAACAAAATCAAGGTTATTTTTTTGTCTTTAAAGAGCAGTCATTAATATAAACAGCAGGTGCTTGTTTTTTTTCACATTTATTTTCAGTGCACTTGTACATGTGTATGATATATTAAAAAAAAAACAAGAGTTGAAACACAGAAAAACAGTTGTTTCTAAGCACCACTGAACATTTTATCCATTTACCACATTCCAAACTTTGGGACTCTGAGAGTGTACCCTGCACAAAAAGCATTTTCTGCATGTTGATGTTTGCTTACCTTGTGTCTTTATCTGTGCCTGAGAACCTGACTTTCGGAGAGAAGCTGATCTTCAGAGAGAATAAACTCAGCTTCTTTCATTATCATTAAATCCAGTTGTCATCTGCAATTGATAACTATAACTATAAAGAATGATAATACACTTTATAAAATTACATGAAGAAAAATGTATCTCAAACAAAAATATATGCAAAAGAACACTGGTTATCTCATTGTATTCAAGCATGGTTACAGTCTTTATATGTCACTATAAGGCAGTGAGGATAATGAAAAAGAAAGAAATGCACATTATTTTCAAAAGCATTGTGGGGTTTGGGAGATGGCTTAGCAGGAAAAGTGCTTGCCTTACAGGTGTGAGGAACAGAATTCAGAACCTCAGAAGCCACTTTAAAGTCAGGGGGTGCCGTGGGCCCCTATAACCACTCTAACCAGTCAGTGGGGCCTTGGACCCTATAACCACTCTAACCAGTCAGTGGGGCCTTGGGCCCTATAACCACTCTAACCAGTCAGTGGGGCCTTGGGCCCTATAGCCACTAGATGGAGGAGACAGAGACAGAGGATCTCTAGAGAAAGCTGGCTAGCCACATCAGCAAAAACTGAGCTCTGGGATCAGTGAGAGAACCTATCTCAATATGCAGTATGCAAGCTACCAATGTCAACCTTGGGCTTCCATAAATGTCCACATACAAATGGACATGTGTTCATTTGTATTTGCCATGACACAATGAAAAATTATGTTCATATAAAAATTCATGGTTCTTTCTGGTAGCCTTATGTGCAATATCCCCAAACCTAGAAATATCTCATACATTGTTCACTGGTGACAGAAATACAATGAAACCATATAGAAGAATATTACTCAGCATTGAAAAGGCAGAAACTTTTCAGCAGGAGTGAAATCATTCCTGGTACTGGAAACTTACTCAAGTACTCATGGCTAGTGAGGTCACAGATCTTAGAGAAGACCTACTGCCACCACGTTACTAAACCAGCATAATTCCTAACTGTACTCTAAATATTTGCCCTTGTACTCATGGTTAAGTGTAGCTCTCAACCCTCACCAAAGAAGTTTCTCTTTCAAACAGATGGAAACAGTTACAGAGAAATCACAACTGGTCAAAATGTAGGAAGCAACTGCTCTGGGGTGACCGTACTGGGTTGATCCATCTACAACACAAGCCTGTACCTAATGCTCAGGGAACATTGTAGAAGGGAAAGGGATGTGAAGATTGGGAGAGACAGAGTATTAGGAAATTTGCTGTAAGATCTTGTCTACTAAAAATGATGAGGATGCTTCACCCATGATACCCCAACAATATCGCTGCCTAAACAACATTACCAATAGACTTGCAGATATCAAAGGAGGAAAATTCATAGCCCCTACCCTGACAAAGAGCAGTCTTTCACAGGGAGGAGATCCCTACTTGGTTATCTAGTATCAAGTGCTCAACCCTGGAATTATGTACATGCAGTATTGAACAGACTTGCAGGTTGTATCTCTATCTATCTATCTATCTATCTATCTATCTATCTATCTATCTATCTATCATCTATCTATCTATCTATCTATCTATCTATCTATCTATCTATCTATATCTCTATATATGTATATAGATATTGTGTGTGTGTGTGTGTGTGTGTGTGTGTGTGTGTGTGTGTGTGTAACAATAACAGGAAAGAGGAGGTCAGAAGTTTGGGAGGGCATGGATGTACATGTGAGAAGTTGGAGGAAGGAAAGGGAATGGAAAGAAATGGTGTAATTATATTTTAATTAAGAAAGAAACACCTCTTAGTGAGTTTCTTTTCTGAAATTTCTTAACGAGGAAAACTATAACTATAACTATAACTATAACTATAACTATAACTATAACTATAACTACAACTATCTAATCTTCAACTTTCTTGGAGACCTCAGAAGGAAATAATATTACTTTGTAAAATAGGAAGTGCAAACAAGCAACTTCCAAAAAATGTGAGTTATGACAGAAACAGCCAGCTTCCTGGACAGTCACCCAAGGTTTCTCTGCAACATTGGGGCATCATCTTCAGCCTACAGGCTTAGACTTGTTTGTGAAGCAGGATGTATGCATGGCCTACAGCTGGACCCCACATTCGGTGCAAGTATTCCATGTACCGGATAAACTTGAATTCCACCAGTGTCCTGTCATGATTCAGGATTTTAAACTCTGGAATTGCTGATATTTTCGGAATTCGGCTTCCCATCTCAACAACTTTCCTTTAAGATTCAGTCATGCCAACATTCTTCAGTTTGAAGGATGGAACCTCTGTGTATCCAGTTAACCAAGTCTGATGTAGGAGAAAATTCCTATCTGTGTCTAAATACAGTATCCTCAAAGCTTGTAGGTTTTACTTCTTGAACACCACTCAGATGGAACCTTTTACAATGAAAGCTGTGTGCTTACCTGCTGCCTCTCATTCAAACTGCATTCATGATTAGTTGTCAGTTTCTGAGCATACAAATATATGAATACATTATATTTCATGTAACACAGTATAGAGTTTAATGTATTTCAGTGATGTTATATATTAAATAATCTACAATTGCATTTTATACATCTCAAACTGTCATATCCAGCATGGCTCCAGGTATGGGCCTAAGGAGTGATGAGGGATGAAGAAAAGGGCAGATATAGACTGACAGA
The DNA here is from genome assembly GCA_902168415.1 of Peromyscus melanophrys. NCBI lineage: Eukaryota > Metazoa > Chordata > Mammalia > Rodentia > Cricetidae > Peromyscus > Peromyscus melanophrys. The sequence goes on along the minus strand of CABHPR010150857.1, from coordinate 63,038 downwards.
CAGAAAATCTGGCATCAGGAGGTCTGGGCTCTCTGATGGAGAAACCTCAGTCCTCCGGAAGCTCAGTGTGTTTATTACATAGAGTTGAACAGAGAAGTGAGGTTATTGCATACGACTGGATAAGGAAGTGAGCTATAGCATACAGACAGGCAAGGAGGCATGGTTTATGATATACAGCTGGATCAAGGAGGCAGGTTTAGCTAATCTTAGTAGGAACATTTTCAGTATGGGAGCAGTCTTCAGGATAAACATTCAGGTGAGAGAGGTTATGGTGGACATTTTCTACACATTTGGACCAGTGGAAGGCTTTGCCGTGCCTCTGAATCTTAAAACAGGGGGAAGACTTTCCCATCCCATAATGGGTCTAAGGGTCTAGAGTCTTTGATATGGTCTGCTAATGCTAACACACATTTAGTAAAGATTTAAAAACTCAGAGCTTTCTTCATTCCCTACACCACACATTAAATATTAGCATATTGCACATTTTATTAATAAGTTAGATATAATATATATAATATAATATTATAATATAATATAAATTATATGTTGATATATCAATATATAGACAGAGACCAATAATTTTTCATAGATATATTTAGACAGATATTTGCCATATCAATTTTGAGTTCACTTGGAATCCCAAGCACCAGCTGACTACATACTCTGTTGTAGGTACTATCTTAGATAGTTGCATGAAAAATTCCCATGGAAATTTCATGATTCTTTCAGTCCCAAAACTGCTGGAGATTTTGAGAATGACCTAGGAGTAAGACCATAGGCAGTTTATCCCTTTCTTCTAGCCTTGATAACTTTGACATTATTGGTAATGACTTGAATTGTGTCAGATTCACTAGATTTGCATGGTGTAATTATAAGCCCTAGCACAGATTGTGCTTATATTTGGAGACAGGGTTTTTTGGAAGGAGAGTTAAAATAGAGATGAGCAAGTGGGTCCTAATCCAGTATTACTGGTTCCCTTATAAGAAGAGAATAGGGCACAAACACAGAGAAAGAAGACAGTCTGAGAAAACAGCAAGTGGGCAATCATGTACATATCAAGAGGAGATACTTTATACAGTATTGCTGCTCTGATCAGAGTTTTGAGTCTTTAGACATGTGAAGAAATTGATTTCCTTTGCTTAAGACACCATGTCTATGTGGCCTTATGATGAGAGCCCTGACAAATGAGCCCCCTCTTCTCTTCTCTCTGCAGTCTTAATTTTGAGATCTTGGTATGATACATGACTTAAGACTTTATATACACAAACTTTACATTTATTTATTTATTTATTATACATGCATGTCTGATGAGGGGTGTCACACATGCATTTATGCTCAGATGAAGGTCAAAGGACAACTTGTAAGTTATTGGCCTTAGTAGCAAGCACCCTCACCCACTGAGCTATCCCAAGTATTTTTAATGATGACAGAAGCTTGTATAGAGTTTCACAAAGTTGTGTGTATAATATTTTATTTAATGCACATATCATTCCTGGAGACATCACTGACTGTATATCCCTTTTCTCCAGTTACGTTTTCCAGAGTTCTCTCAGCTTTTAAATAATGGTGTCTGGATCAAATCCAACCATTTGTTTCTCAAGCTTATGAGTGTTTAAACAATTGTCTGAATATTGCACAAACTGTACAATGAACAGTGTGGAATTAGCTTCATCAAGAGTGGTTAACACAATAGGCTCTTTCACCCACTCTCATCAAGAAGCATAGCTGTGCATGTGTGGGGCTGTGTGTGAGTCTGTAGCCTCTGGTGCCTCACAGAGACATTTGCAATCCATCGGAATCAGACACCTCACAACAGTATTCTCCAAATGATGTTCATTAAGTGAAGCTTTCTTTGCTCACAACCTAAAATAATCTTGTTTGGCAGAAATAAACAAGAACAGTAGCCTGGGGTTGTTCAGGGAAGATTCCATCACAGAAAACAGAATGTGGAAGTTGTTAGTCTTTTTGCCTCTATGAGCTGTTATGATACCTTTTGTTTAAGATCACAGCTGGGAAAACTCAGTTCATCAGTAGACTGAGTGCTGAACCCTAGATCTTGATGCTCTTTGTAATAAACTGCTGTTAAAAACTGCAGGAAGCAGATTGAAGTTTTGTATTCTCTCTGTTAGCAGAGCATCTTTATAGGGTCAAAGCAGGGCTTCTACTTAAGGTTTACTGACTAAGACATATTAAGCAGTCATTTTTAAAGCTTTATTTGTGTGTGTGTGTGTGTGTGTGTGTGTGTGTGTGTGTGTCTACACATGTGTGTGGGTACTTCTAGAGGCCAGAAAAGGATGCTAGATCCCCTGTAGCTATAGACACAGTTTGTTGTGAGATCCCCCAGACGGGTTCTGGAAACAGAATTCTGATCCTCTGCAATAGCAGCAAATATTCTTAACCATTGAGCCATTTCTTTAACCTTTTATCAAGTGTTCTATGTGAAAGTATCATTTCTTGCTTAATAGTGAATATTTTATCCAAAAGAATGTTTTCTGTTAATATCTGTATAGGAAATTTATGAAAAAAATTATATTAAAAGATTTTTCAAAGTCTCAGAAATAGAGACCATTACAAAGATCCCCCAAACTAATTTGTAACCTTTATCCCACAGACCAAATGTCTACCAATAGCACCCACATAAGTCAACAGCTTTCCTTTATTTGTAGGCAAAGTTTCTGTGTCCCAGCAGCCATTCCGAAATAACCACATGGAGATTCCTTATTAATTATGAAAGCTCAGTCAATAGCTTACTCTTGTTTTTTAGCTAGCTCCTATAACTTAAATTAACCCATTTCTGTTAATCTATGTGCTGCCCTGAGGCTTGTTTACCTTATGTATGTACTTCCCATCCTGTTTGCTTTGCATCTCATGGCATCTCCTCTGACTCTGACCTTCTTCTCCCCAGAATTCTCTCTGTCCCCCAAATCCTACCTAGTCATAGGCCAATCAGCTTTTTATTAACAATGAGTGCAACACATTTTCAGTGTATAGAAGGATTATTCCACAGCATTTCCCCCTTTTATCTAAATAAAAAAGGAAGATTTTTAACGTTAACATAGTAAAATTGTATACAACAAACACAATTATCAAGTAAGAATTACAGTTACAATATCCAGTCCATTTGTGTTTGGCAAATTTAGAGAAAATATTTTATTATCTATCTTATCTCTGTGAGTCTAATTATCTTTTATCATAACTAAGGAAAACTTTCAGTCTAATTATTTAGTCTTTAACTCCATCAAAGACCCAGAAGGGTATAATATTACCTAATGACAGGGATATCTGGCTCCTTAGACAGTCACCCAAAGTTCTGTAACATTGGGACATCCATCTTTGGCCTATAGGTCTAATATATCTGACAGACATTTCTGAGAAGATGAAAAATTTGAAGGACTGTCCTACCTTGTCTTGGCAAAGTTTGGCAGTCACTTTTTTTGTATCCTGCTGGTCTAGTTTGGACAATATACTGTCAGCAATCGAGGCAAGGGCAGTTGCTCTGCCCAAATGGCTATCTTTTGTCATAGAGAAAACAAACTCCATACAGAAGTCCTTTGATGTCCATCATCCTTTTTTGAAGTAGATTGATGCTCAAAAGAAAACATATCTCACTGTCATGAAAAGCCTTAGGATATTAAACACATTAAATGCCATATTCTGTAGATCTTTGGAGTGTTTGAAGACCATTTATCTATCTAAATATATCTGTGTATGACCTTGAAAACATCCCTAGTATTACTATATGTTGAACATTATAGATGACCATTAATCTGTATTTCTTAATTATACATTGCATTTTAAATGAACTGCATAAACATAATACCCTGAACAAGAGTAGAAACATATATACAGTATAACACAATTAACTTTAAATGTATATTAACAAACCAAAATCCATCCAATGTAAAATTTTTTGAGATTAATAGTTAGTTGTTTTTTTGGATTAAAATAGATTTGATTATCTACCCTTTTTTCCCTAACATCTCTATATCATATCACCCATAGAAGAAGATCTTTGAATTTAACTCTTTTGTTTAGCTTTTGTTTTTACTATGACCAATAACAATTTGTAACCAATCTCCCTTAAAATTACAAATATTTATAATCTATTGACTAACAAAACCCACCCATACCCGATCTCTTGGGAATATGGGCATCATTCTCTAGACTACTTTCTGTTGTCTATGGGTGCTGGTATTTTGGGGGAACCTTGAGAAAATCAGAATAATTTGTCTTGAATGGAGTATTCTGTGAGGCTGGATCATCTCAGCCAGCAGCCTAGGAGCTATTCTGGCTGTTGGATCACTTGGGTCATTCATTTTTATTGGTGTCTGGTCCCCTTGCTCAGAAAATACATAAACGTTTAAAGGTAACATACATATCTATAAAATACAAGTATAGACTGTACATTCTACACAACTCAGCCAAAGATGATTTTTTTTGTTGTATATTTTAACAGGTAAAATATATATTATGTGTTTTCTGGTTTTTTAGGTTTATTTCTTTATGTTCATAGTCAGGATTTTTAAGGAATCTTCTCTAATCAAACCTGATCCATATAAACCTGGAATGAATCCACAGCCTCTCCTTTCATGTAGAAATAAAAGCATAACCTCTCCTCCAAAGTAACATATCTTTCAACTTCCATTTTGAAGTCAAGACATTTTTAAAATTATAGTTCGCTTTAATCCATCAGTTTTCATAATCCGATGTGTTTTAGCAGCTGTTCCTTCATTAGCAATCAGAAAATTTAAAGACAACACAATAACATACAGTATTCAGACTCTGTGTATTTCCCATCTTTATGTGTCTGTTTTCCTTTATGTTACTTTATTCTTTCTTTAAAGACTTTATTATTTTTAAACTATTTTTTTCTGTCACTTTCTATACCATTTCTCTTTTCTCTTCCAAGCTTATGTACATTTTAAAACACACTGTAACCTGTTTAGAGTTTTTTTTCCCCCCAGTCTGGATCTGTCTTTACTGGGTATCTGTAATCTTTTCTGTCTGCATGAGCAAAACTTAAATCTGCTATGCAGCTTAGTTCACGGTGTGCTGGCGGGGCTCCCACTGAAGCTCAAGCCTACGGACAGTGGCTGGGAGAGGTGTCCTTGTACTATGGCTGGCACGAGAGACATGAGACTAAGAAGCTATGCATTTGTTTGCCTCCATTTTTGTCTGTTTATAACCTTTTTAAAGAGTTCCCAGGTCTTAGGTGTATGCACGTGCCTCACACTGGGTACCACTGGTAGGCAGAGTTTCTCTGTGTTCTGGCAGCCGCTCCCAAATAACCACATGGTGACTCCTTATTAATTATGAAAGCTCAGCCAATAGCTTAGGCTTGTTTTTAGCTAGTGCTTATGACTTGAAATAACCTATTTCTATTAATTTATGTTCTGTGCTGAGGCTTATTTACCTCATGTAAGTACTTCCTGCTGGGGAGTAATCCTCTTGTACACTGTAAAGATTTGTCACTCAAATTGCTTTAATAAAATGCTGATTGGCTAGTAGCCAGGCAGGAAGTATAGGCGGGGTGACCAAACTAAGGATGATGGGAAGAGGAAGGGCAGAGTCAGGTGTTGCTAGCCAGACACAAAGGAAGCAAGATGAGAATGTAGTATTGGAAAAAGGTACCAAGTCACGTGGCTAAACATAGATAAGAATCATGAGTTAATTTAAGGGTGAGAGCTAGTTAGTAACACTCCTGAGCTACTGACCCAGCATTTATAATTAATATAAGCCTCTGAGTGATTATTTAGAAGTAGCTGTGGGACAGGGAGGGACAGAGAAAAGCCTCCATTTTCGCTTCCCATCCTGCTTTCTTTGTGTCTCACCTGCTCTCTCATAACTCCTCCCTTTCTTCTTCCCAGCATCCTCTTAGTCTGGTTCTCCCACCTAACTTCTACTTGTCCAGTTGTTGGCCAGTTAATTTTTGATTAAACAATGAAAGTAATACATATTTACAGTGTACAAAGATTATTACACAGCATTTATTATTCAAAAGTATATGTTAAACAGCTTTTCAGACTTCTCTATACACATGAGGTTTTTGGTGAAGTGTGAGAATGAAGCAATTCTCCATGCGTGTTCAAGTGTGCAAATAACCTCAGTCAATTAAAAGAATAGGACATATATAAGAGAGTTGCCAACACCTCTGTGGTTTATAAATCAATGAATTTAGAGAAAATCTGTTAATGTATTGTTGACATCTGACCCATTTGGAAAATCACAGATACACAGTATTTAGAGGTGTTTTACAGATTTTTGTTTGCTTTGTTATTTACTGTGTTTACTAGGCAGTCAATAAAGTTCTTTGTTAGCTGTGGTGATATATTGGGTACCCCAATAAAGCTTACCTGGGGATCAGAGGACAGAGCCAGCTACTAAATTAGACACAGAGTTCAGGCAGTGGTGGCACACACATTTAATCCTATCACTTGGGAGGCAGAGATCTGTCTGGATCTCTGTGAGTTCAAGGCCACACTGGGCTCCATGAGAGAAACAGAACCAGGAAGAGGTGACACATGCCCTTAATTGCAGGAAGTGATATGGCAGGACACAGAAAGGTATATAAGGCGTGAGGAAACAGGAACTTGCTCTCTTAAGGCTGAGGGTTTTGTAGAGGTAATCTAGTGGCTGGCTGTTCTGTTTCTCTGATCTTTCAGCTTTCACCCCAATTTTTGGCTCTGGTTTTTTTTTATCATTACAAGACATTTTAAGATTAGTGTTACACTTAGCGTATGGAAGTTCTAAATTATTATGTATCAAAGCACTTGAACTCTAGGGCCACCTTCTCAGTCAATCCGCTACGATTTTCACATATTAACAGGCAGTGGATGAGAACAGTGTGTCTGAGAGAGTACTACAAGCAACCACAGGAATGTGTGTTTATTTGAAGTGGTACAGGGAAGTGTTTTATATTTCATTTTGTTTGTTTTAATAATGTAATAGTGTGTTCTACAAAACATATAATTTATGCTGAGCAAATCCCTTTGTAGTTATTGCTTAGAAAAGAATAAAGCCAAGCAACACAATTATTTAAAACATGTCACAGAGCTAGTTTTCCAATGTCTCAAATTTAACAAAGCTAAAAATAAATGTCAGAAACAACCTATGACTCGAAAGGATATGAAATGTCAAAGAAACTAAGCAGAAGGCCTCTTCAGTGATGGAGTGTTGGCTAAGACTGATTGAGCTTTAAATCTTGTGACCAAACAGACAAAGTTGTTGGTGAGCAATTGTTGGAGAATTGTGAATGTGTGAGGTCCATGGAGGTAGCAGGTCTGAATGCCCCAGAACTCATCTGTTATGGAATATTATTTTAACTATGCAAGGATGTGTTACATTGGTTTATGCTGTGGAATATTACTTTAACTGTGTAAAGGTGTGTTACATTTGTTCATGCAGCAATTGTTTAACGATGTAAGGATGTGTGTTTATATAAATATGTTTTGCATTTCTTTCACCTTGCCTGCCTAAGACATCCGATTGGTCTAATAAAAAGCTGAACAGTTGATAGCTAGGTGGAAAAAGGATAGGTGGGGCTGGCAGGCAGAGAGAATAAATGGGAGGAGAAATCTAGGCTCAAGAAGAATGACGGGAGAGAAGGAGAAAATGAGGGAGAAAGAGAGGGAGACACCTGGTGTGAGCCAGCCAGCTAGATGGAGTAGGACATACAGAAAAAAAAAAAAGTTAGAAAGCCCTGAGGCAAATGTAGATGAAGAGAAACAGGTTAATTTAAGTTAAAAGATGTAACAAGAGATGAACCTAAGCTAGGCAGAGCATTCATAACTAGTATTACGTCTCCGTGTCATGATTTGGGAGCTGGTTGGTGGCCCAAAAGAAAAAGCCTGGTACACTCACGAGAGCCAGGGCTACTTTGGAAGAGTGCATTTCACACACAGAGCTGATTATGCTAGTGTAGTGGAAAAGCTGGCCTCAGATAGAAAATGAAATGTGTTGGGATTCTAGTCAGTTTTTTAAACCTCTGAAAAAGAGGGAAATGTCTTCTACAGAAGACACTGAGCTCCTAAATCACTCTCAGGGAAGAATTCTGCTTTTATCATTTTAAGTGCAAAAGTTTTCCAAAACCACAAGCATAATTTATGGTAGAAGGGAGAGAGAAAGACATTTGGAAGGAGATTTTCATTTTTCACACCCAAGTAAATGAAGCTAATGAGTCATTTGAGGGTTGTGTGTGGGGGGGGGTTTGGCTTTTCATCATTAGGTAGTTAGGAGAAAAAGCATTTAAAATTGATTCACTTAAAGTACATATTCTTAAAGTTTTTTCACTTAAACATTCATATACCTACATAGACTATCTTTCAAACATAATTTTATTTTTGTCCATGATAGTAAAAATGCTTTTTGTTCTTTGTAATCCTTGCAGGCTGCATCATAAAAGCTTTTCATGGTAGTTGGATATACCTACCTTGTTTGAAATGTTTGGTAATGTCCATCACTTAACTTGATCACAGACCTGTCATTTATTAGTGATATATTATATATACAATATTATATATACTATATTCCCAAATCTCTGAGACATTCTTCTCAGCATAAATATGAAAATCCAATCAGTGCAGTAACCATTTTCCATTTCAATAAAAAGTGTAAAGAAGAGACTAGAGAGAAAATAAGTACATTTTTAAAATTATTAAATTTAACTCTCCTAAGGCAAGCCAATTAGAGGTACTTATACTTACTATTTTCCAATATATGTCTTTAATGTTATTTATTGTCTTATTTTAATGATTAGTGTCTTTAACAAGGCTAATTAGTAGTTGTGACAATAGTATATTTGCATTGCTTCTGATTTTAGTGGGAAGCCTCTTGTTCCTCTTTTAAGGAGAATGCTTACTGTTGCTGTGAGATATGTTTATATTACTATGTTAAGAATCACCAACCATTTCTTAATTTATTCAGGTACTTATGAAACAAACACGCGTTGGATTCTGACAAGGCAAGTGTTTCGTCCTGTGGTTTCTATCACTAGCTATTCATACATAAGATGAATAATCTTGACACTGTGTGTTCAGTTAGAACCTCCACCTCTCCCCTGCACGATCTGGAAAACCCCATTCCCCTCTCTCTCTCCAAACTCCACCCACTCAGAGAGCCTCTGGAAAAAGGAAAAGGGCCAACAATCCGAGTTCCACATTCTTGGTGGCCACTGCAGCTTCCTCCCCTGAGGTTGCCAGCTGTCCAGATCCCCGCCTAACGTGTTCAGCTTTTGACCACACTTGGGCACACACTCAGCTTGTGGTGGACACATCATCACCCCTCGCCTACCGCCTATAAAGTCACCCTGCTTTCATTTGTGGGCCGGCTTCTCCTGCCTCAGTCTCTGGGACTGAAGAACTCACCCAGGAGTTGCTTTGCTCAAATAAACCTGTTAGACTTTTTCAATTTGGCTCTACCTGGCTTACTGTGTCAGTGTAGAAACCTTTTTGGGGTGGGGCGGGGGCGGGCAGAAAACCTATTACTATGTTCTTGGGTTCTACATTTTAAACCATTACATGGCCACTTAAGAGTCTTTCCTAAAACACTTGGTTCAAATCATTCTAAAATTATCGAGTTCCTTTTCTATTTGTAGGTAGGTGTGTAAACAATTTGTTTCTTCTGTGGTAATTTTTCTATTTGGCCTGTAGTTCTCATCAGTGATCATTTTTTCTTCATTGTTTTGCGAATACAGTTTTGTTTTAAAGTTGTGTTTTGTATATTTATAAAAATAGCCTGTCTATTTAATTGCTACTTCTTGTTTAAATGTCTATTTCCTTTTTAGGTTTCCATGTCTTTCCTCTCTCCTGTTTTTTGTCTTTGTCAGCTAATGATGTATATCTGTCTTGTTAGTTTTGTCAGTTGTCTATGGATATCATTTGCTGTTTGATTCCTGAAGACTTTGTTTCATGATTTATAATTTTCACTTCTTTCTTTTCTCTTTTAGTCCATAGCATATGATTAGCTTAAAGTAGTTTATTTTCAATGGCTATTATAACTAATGTTATCTGATTCACTAGCTTTCCTTGTGGGTTAAAAGTGACTATACTTTCTAAATGCTTCATATTCATTGAGAGTGTTTTTTTTTTTTTTCTTTGTACAAATTCATGATCCCTTGGAAGGATTCAAGATGGCAGCAGCCAATGGCACCCGCTGGGCAGCAGAGCCACTCCGAGGATCCCGAGAGACCATGGAGGAGGCCTTGAGGGGATACTTGGAAGTGGAGGATGAGTCTGCAGACAGTATCTCCAGAACAACTAGAAAGAAAGCAGGTCCTACGAGAAGATGCTTTTAAAAGTGGTCTCGTAGAATTGGAAAAAGAAAAAGATGGTCGAGTGGAGTCACACTTGTGGGCAGAGATAAATGAAACTGGAGACACAGAGGTGGCGACAGGTATGGGGGCGCAGCTGCATAGTGGACAGTGGACAAAGGAGCTTGTCATTGCTAAGTAGGGCTGGTCCCCTCAGCCTGGAGCTGCTGCTGCTGCAGCTTGAGCTGTTTGCTGTGCTGAGGGGAGGAGAGCCCCGGGTCTGTGGCTCTGCTAGAGGGCGGCAAGCACCCTGGGGCTGGTGCTGGTGGGCAGCCAGAGCAGCCAGCCCTGAGCAGGGAAGTGTGCAGCGGCTGGTCTTGAGCTTGCACAGATCCTGCCCTGACATACTGCCCAGCCCCAAGACCACCCTGATTCTGGGCAACAACAGCATATCTGAGATCAGTTTCATCAATATTCCAGTATTTACCCAAAACTTTGAACCAGACTAATGACTCATTGCAGTAAGTATTTGCTTGTAAAGCTGTTTGGGCAAACAACAACAGCAGCAACAACAATAAAACAACAACAGAAAATACACAGCAAGTTTGCTATGCCACTTTAATATAAGAATGCGTGATAGAGAAAAGGGAAAGATGGCAGGGCCAAGAGGCGGAAGCAATAGCTGTGAGAGCCTAGCTGAGGCAGACAAAGGAGCATGTTGTTTCCGAGTAGGGACCCCAGGGTGTTGTGTAGCAGCCTGGAGCTTGCACAGGTTCTGTGCAGAAAGTGCTGCCCAGCTGCAGGATCACCTTGGCTCTGAGCAACAGCAAGATATCCGAGATGAAGAAAGTTTCATTTTCTGGATTAAGCCTCCGGGAAAGACCTCCATGGCATGTGCTGCTGCTGGAGGCCATGTTGGGGTTCATGGTCTGTGCTGCAGCCAGAGGTCATGCTGATGTCTATGGTCTGTGTTTCTGTCGGAGACCATGAGAATGCCTGTGATCTGTGCTGCTGTCCGAGGCCGCGTTTGTGTCTGAGGTTCCTGCTCCTGCTAGAGGCCATGTTGATGCCTGTGATCTGTGCTACCGCCAGCTGTTATGGGCAAGGGAGCTTCTTTTGCAGGGGCACTGATGACTTCAAACTCATATGTGTGAATGAGAGAGATTGAAGGCTTCTGTGACAACACTCCCACCGAAAGAAACCGTCCAGAAAGAAGCTGTTGAAGAGAGTCCTTCAAAATTGCTACAAAGAAGCTCAAGTGTAGCCCATCACAGTTGGTGGGTTCTGGCAGGAGTGGAAGAGTTAGTTTTCTTTAAGGGCATGGCCACTGGGAGTTTGACCATATTTTAATGAGTATATGAACAACACAAATTGGACTTGGTGTATTTATTTTTTCTTTTTGTGGGGAGACGGCAAGGGCGGGAGGGAGGACCTGGAGGGACTGGGTAGTGAGTGTGATTGGGCTGCATTGTATGAAATTCCCAAATAATCAATAGGGATGTTATGTTGGGGAAAATAATCAGTAAATAAATAAAAGAATAAAGAATTCATGATCAATTTTCTTACCTATTTGTTAATTCTTATATTCTGTTCCAACTCTTTACTTTTTCACTTTTGCGTTGTGAAAGACATTGAAATTTGCTATTATTTGTTCTACTTCATTTCGAATGTAGCTATGGCCTCCCAAAATTATTATGTGTCACTTTAATACACGAATATTAGAAGCTGTTCCAAGTCTGTAATTTGCTAATTTTTAGCATTATAATTATTCATATTTGTTTTTATGCTTTTAATACTGAATTTTCTTATTTATATATCAAAACTAAAATTCTGACTTTCTATGGAGTTTTTGCGTTTAATTTCTAGAGTTCATTTTTAATCATGCTGAATTTGCTTGAATTCTATTATTTCATACACTATATAATTATGAAATCTGGTTTTTCAACTAATCTCAAAAATTAATGTTTAACTAGATCAATAAAAATCTAATATTTGTTAGTATTACCAATATGTTTTGTTTCAATTTTATAATATAAGATTACATATGCAGATATTTCATAATCATTTTGTTAGCAATTAATTTGAAGCTTAATTGTGCAAAAACTGTATCACCTTAGCATATCTGTTTTTAAAATCTCTACACTCTTTTAACAGAAAATAACTTACACCAAATGTATATTCACATATATGTGTGTGTGTGCATATAGATAAATACATATAGTAATCTATGTATGTCTGTGCATATAGATAAATACTTGTATTAACATATGTGTATTGCAGATAGATAAATACATATGGTAAAACTTCATGTATTACAGATTCAAGTTAATTGTGTTGACAACATCCTCATCTGCCATCCATTACCAAAGAACTTAAACTTTGTGATTCTTTGCAGAGTTTTTACAAGGGAAGCAGTTGCTGCTCAGAGCCTGATTATTTTGTAATCTGATTATTCACAGCTTGCTAATTTGTAATTGGGCTTTAACAACTAGAAAACCTCTAGATTTCAGAAAAACTAATTTACTTTTTTTTCCCTGTGGTTAATTGTTGTGTTCACACTCAAAACAGTGGAGTGAGATGACTTCTAGTGGGCTTTGTGCAGTGTTCTGGAACCAATAAAATGTATTATTGATTGCCTAATGAGAAGCACCATGCTCATGCAAACTCACTGTGTCTGGGCAGGGATACAACCGATCCTTCTATTCTGTCCTGAGACTCACCTGCTATCTTTCCTGAGCCCACTGCTACATAGCAAATGCGCTTTAAATTAGGCTGGAGGCACCAACAGGGAGCTTTGCTCAGACTCTTATCCTCTTCCTTTCCAACAGAGCTGCCTATTGCTTCCAATTTAGCTAAAGATCATCAAAATTAATTATGATTGAATGGTATAAAAGTTGAAACAAAGTTAAGTCACTTTGACTCTCTTGAAATTAGGGACTAAAGTAATATATTTCTCTACACTACTACATAAGGCTTAAAAAAATTGATTAGATAAGCAGATTAAATTTACTGATTTAAAAACTACAATTTGCAGAACATGTGTAGAAAAGAGATACTGTGAAGGGAACTTGGCTTATCAAGGTCAAAGGAAAAAATTAGGTAAACGTTTTATTGCATTAGAAATTTTGACCAACATCCTCAAAATGTAGCCATTGTAGTAATTGGGAGAATGAAAACAATGTAAAAAATTTATCCTTGTCTCTTGAGAATGCAAAATCTCAAAGGCCTATGGCAGTAAACACAGCCAAGGAAGTAGTCTCAGGCAGGAAAGTCTAATGTCTGTGCTGTCTAATGTCACTATAATCTCTGCTTTTAAGGCACCAAGGTTTGTTGAGCACTACTCAGGGTTCTCTAGAGGAACAGAATTGATGGGACAAATATGATTCATCAAATCAAGTTATGCAATATGGTTAATAGTAATATCTGTCTGACACCTGAAAGGCTGAGGACTTGGTGCAGCTAGTTGCTCTGTCCATGTGGCTGGGTGCCTCAGCAATCCCAATCTTGCGCTGAAGATGTCAGGGGTGCCTGGGGAGCCCCTGGTCTAGTCCACTCTTAGCCTAGAAATGCTGTTTCTGATATACCATGGTAAATCAGCTCAGCTTCAAAGGAATGGCCAAAAGAGGAAAAGCAGAATATCCCTTCTACCCTATCCTTTTTAATGGGTTGGCCTTGGAAGGGGAGGCCCACACTTTGAGTAAATTTTCCCACATCAATTAAGGCAATCAAAATAATTATCCAACTGAGGTTCCCTACTCAGGTGATAGTAAATTGTAGCAAGTTGATACCATGAATAGAATGGAGTGTATGAAAGAAAAACAATTTTCAATAAAACCTTAAAATTTTAACAAATGAATTTGATGAAATCAGAAATAAATGAAATAAAATCAGCCTTCATATTATACATTAAATACAATTGGACAAAAGGGACTGCTCATACAATCATTCCAGAATATAGGGTGTATTAATGGAATAGAGCTCTGAACAGTATCACTGGCAAGTAAATGTTCTTGTATGGAAATAGCATGTGTTTCTTTTGCTTTGCTGAATTACATGATCCCATCCACAAGGGAGGCAGGGATTGAACAATAATTTCAACCCTTGGGGAACAATGACTAATAACTGAAGACTCTTAGTGACTAGCACAGTGCAGAATGATTTAACAGGAACTCATTAATTATTTGGAAAAGACACAATTTAAACCTAAAACTCTCTTGTCATTTTTCAACAAAATATAAATCTCTAGCTTGACTGTTGGATATTGACTCTAAATACATTAAATGAATGAGAACACAATGGAAATGTGGAACATATCATGGAAACTGACAAGGAACAGTGTATTGGATTGTTTACACCTAGTCCAATTTGTAAACACTATTTACAATGAAATAATCTTTTAAAATTTATTTATTTGTTCATTTTACATTGTGTTCACAGCTCCCCCTCCTCCGAGTCCCCCTACTATCCTCCCCTCTGGTGTCATGCCCACCCCTCCTTCGCAATCCACTTCTCCGTTTCTGCTTAAGAAAGGCAGGGCTCCCAGGAGTCTGTCTACAGTGCTTAGTCTTGCTGCAGCTTGATATGCCATGCTTTGTTGATACTCACGAAATAATCTTTAATGATAAAACTGGACAAAATGCTCGCTTTTGTGAGCAATGCCATTCACTGCTCTTGGTTAAGAGCAGTGAATAAGAACACATCTCTTCATGCTGTAGATGTGGGAAGAGACAGCCCAGGGTTTTAAATAGATTAATTTTGATAAGAAAAGGTTTCTGTGGGATGTATATGAAGGGGATAAAGTTAAGAACGAGGGATTCAGAAAACAACACTTTTGAACTTTTTCGTAGAACCACACTGGAAATTGCCATCTGCTGTAGAAATCTAGCCAATAATAACATTAATATCTTCTGAAATCATGTCATAAACTCTTACAATTGCTTCACACAATGCAGCCACTGAAGTTTGTTTTAAAATAAATAAGTGCTGGGTTTTTTTTGTATTCCAAAAAATATCCTTTTACCTGATCCAGGATCATGATTATATTCTTTTCTCTATCTCTTATCAATACAAAGATATATTAGTCTTTGAGAACACTATCTTGAAGGATAATTTGCTTAGATCTTAAACTTGGACTGTGATTTACTTTTGGGCACACTGACTAGTGTCTTAAATTAGTGTTTAAGGGTAGAATAAAATATCTAGAGTTATTGAGATTCTGGAAGAGGTAAATTTGTGGAAAGTAAAGGATTAAGATGTAAAAAGGGCTGGGTGATGTTGGCGCACACTTTTAATCCCAGCACTCTGGAGGGAGACAGAGGCAGGCGAATCTCTAAGTTCAAGGCCAGCGTGGTCTAGAGTGAATTCTAAGACAGCCAAGGACACAAAGAGAAACCCTGTCTTGAAAAAAAAAATGTAAAAAGGAGTAAAATGCAACTGGAGCAAAGACATTCTCTAGGAACAATTTGTTCCCTATTTTTCTCTCTTTTGTCCTATGCCCTCAGTGTTACTGTTCAGTTGGTCTATGTAAAATCCTAGAACAAATAAGATTAAAAGCACACTGAGATGTGTGAGGGATCTGATGCTTCATGAAAGGCAGAATACTCACTTTTATAGCATGTGTAAATAGGTATCCTTATGTGCTCCCAGGTAATGAATTTATGGATGGTACAAGTGAGTACTATGTGGCCAAGACCTGATTTCTTAATGAAGTGTCACTACTGTACTTGTAACAATAGGGAACTGTATTTTCCACATTTACTATTAGATAATAAAAATGTGCTTTAAAAGCACATTTAATATGCAGTTTATTATACTAGGTAATTGTGTAATACAACATGACCAAGTGGAAAAGCCAATGATATCATCATTCTTCAAGAATTTAAAAATATTATGAGGATTAGTACTTTTAAAAGTTGCTTTGCCTTCATTTCCATTGTACTGTGTGTTCCATGGGCAATTGGCCTTGCAAGTAATTCCCTGGTCTGCTTGGAACACACTCTCTCCGCTGTGTGTGGCAGTATTTCCTAGGTACTATTTCCTTCAGTGGCATTAAGGCTTAGCTTTTGGGTAAGAGCTTATATTGCTAGTTATTCAGTATATTTCACTCAAGTCATAGGCTGTATGTTATTTCCGTTTGTCAATATGAAAATTCATTGTGGTAGTTTGGATGTAATTGGTCCCCATAATCTCATAGGGAGTGGCACCATTAGGAAGTGTGGCCTTGTTGGAATAGGATGGTCTTGTTGGAGGAAGTGTGTCACTATGGAGGCAGGCTCTGAGGTCTCCTATGCACTCAAGGTACCTCCCAGTGTGTTAGTCTACTTCCTGTTGCCTGCATATCAACATGTAGCAGCTTATTCTTCAGGACCATATCTCCCTGCACACCACCATGCTCCTAGCCATGATGATAATGGACTAAACCTCTGAAATTACAAGGGGCTACCTCACTTAAATGTTTTCCTTTATAAAAGTTGCTGTGGTAATGATGTCTCTTCACAACACTAAAAACCCCAAGTAGGGCATTCATGCTTTCTCTTCTACCCTTTAACATCCAGAGTTTCCTATTTTTTCCATATTTTTCCTTCTGTTATGCCTTTAAATTTCATTGATAGGGAGTTTAAGATGTAACAGAGTGAGTGAGAATTCCATGAATACCTCATTGGTTAAAAATCTCCATTGTGGCTTTTAAAATATATTTAACAACATTGGAATAATCAAGTGCCCATTAACACCAAGAATTTTTATTTTAAATATAATGTGACATTGTCATAATATGGTTTCAATTCTGTAGACTTAACATAGTTTGTGTTTTATGAGTTCTCAACACACACTTAAAATCAACAATAACAACCTGTTATTAAATCATGAAAATATTGACACTATTAATGAAATCTTACCATCCACTAGGAGGAGCTGAGTACCTTATCAAGAATAAGTGAGATTTATGACTTAAAATATTGAGTAACACATTTTCAGTAGGTTAGACTTCAGTCTGTTAAAAATATTAAGTGAGATAAACTGAATGCCTCAAGTATTAGTAATTTGGAAAAAAACAGCTAAAATATACACTTGATTTTATTCTAACCTTTTAGCTCTCAAGTTATCATACAGTCCCCTGAATTATTCGGGACAATATCTATGGCTGGGTGAAATTTGAGCTAATTAATAAATAAAATGTGAAAACTAGGAGTCATGAAGAAGTCTGAGAAAATGACCACATCCCAGGAATAAAGAACCAGTGAATATAATAAGGGAGGTGCCAAATGAAACCATCCTGAGGGGGTCATACTGTAGAGTGATGGCAAACAGATGAGGGGGCGGCTATGCCCTTTCTTTTCACTGAAATGGTGAGCTTGTGAAGACTTACACTTTGGGACAGCATCATGTGAAGGACTTTATTTATCATCTACTCTTTTCATCTTTGTCTCTTTTTGTCCATAGTTGTATTTACATAGGCAAAATATAATTGTTAAAAATGTTGATGAATGTTTAAGACAAGCATGGCACTCCTACTGCACCACCATATACAAGCATAGCATTTTCACCACACTGCCATATACAAGTATGGCACACCCACCACACCACCACACACAAGTGTGGCACTCTGACTACATCACCTTACAGAAGCAAGCCTCTTATCACATCACCATACCCAAGCATTCCTAATAGTTTGTCAGCTCAGTTTTTGCCTTCAACTTCATAAATAAGTAGCTGTAGGTAGAAAGTTCTGTAGGTATGTGTGTCTCTGTGTTTGTATGCACATGTGTGTGCAGGTGTGTGTGTGTGTGTGTGTACATGAATGTCAATATTGTGTGTCTTCCTCTATTTTCTTTTTTTTTCTTTCTTTTTTTTTTTTTTGGTTTTTCGAGACAGGGTTTCTCTGTGTAGCTTTGCTCCTTTCCTGGAACTCACTTGGTAGTCCAGGCTGGCCTCGAACTCACAGAGATCCGCCTGGCTCTGCCTCCTTAGTGCTGGGATTAAAGGCATGCGCCACCACCGCCCGGCCCTCTATTTTCTTCATCTTAATTGTTGGATACAGGATCTCTCACAGAACCTGGAGCTCATCAATTCAGCCCCACTGGCTGATACTGAGATCCAGAGATCTGCTTGTCTCCAGTCTACCAGCTCTGGGATTATGAACAGGGACCACTGTGTGAGGCTTTATGTGAGTGTTGGGGAAACAGGTCATAGAAGTGCATACCTAGAATATGTATTTTAAAATCTCTCAAAACTCAGATTCATCAAATATATATATTGAAACTAAGAACACAGAAATTAATTATTTTAATCATTAAAGAGGTATAAATTAAGTCACATGGGAAAACATTGTCATTCTTATTAGTAACTTGTTTTTCGTGAATGGATTTGCTAATTTCTTCATTTACTAATACAAATAATAGAAACATTCACATTCAGATTTTTACATGGACATATAAATTTCACTCATCTTTGGTAGCCATTTAGGATGGTATTAATGAATTAGGTGGCAAATTTTTACATAACTGCTAAACAAACAAGCAAAACTCAAGCCCATTCAATTTGTTTTTTTTTTAAGTATCTGAACCATTTTACAATTAAGAGTATAATTCTCTTGCCTTTTCAACAGCCCTGCTAATATTGCTAAATCTGTCTCTTTTAAACTATAGTCTGTATTAGTTTCTCATAGGTATATAATAAATTCCCACAAACTATGCAGTTTAAAAAAATGTACTTTCTAGCTTCAGGTTATGTATATGAGATGTTTAAGCAAGCTAATGTACTCTGCTTAGCATGTTACATGGCCAAGTTCAGGATGTCCACCAGACTGGGCACTTAGTTGAAGGTCCTTGGGCAGAATCTGTTTTGCAGCTTTTCAAAACTATCAGAATTTAGTTCCTCATGGTTGTAGGTCTGATGCATTGGACTGCTTGTTGGCATGGTCAATTTAATCTTTGAGGTCACTTGAATTCCTTTTTATGCAGTACCTTAACTCTTCAAATCATCAAGAGGTAGTCCAGTTCTCATACTCAAATATTGATGACTCCTTGTTTTGGCCAGCCGAGGATGATTCTCTTAACCAGCTTATGTGATTAGACTAAGTTTAGTGGGATATGTTATTGTTATATAATAATTGGAGTCAGATATCATTGCAGTCAGATTCTACTCAAGGGCAAGATGTTATGGTTGGAATCTGAAAATGCCCCTAGACTCATGTGTTTGAACACTTAGGCAGCTAGTCAGTGGCACTGTTTTAAATGTAGAACTTGCTGGGCGGTGGTGCCGCACGCCTTTAATCCCAGCACTCGGGAGGCAGAGCCAGGCGGATCTCTGTGAGTTCGAGGCCAGCCTGGGCTACCAAGTGAGTTCCAGGAAAGGCGCAAAGCTACACAGGGAAACCCTGTCTCGAAAAACCAAAAAAAAAAAAAAAAAAAAGTAGAACTTACAGCAACCTCCTGGAGGAGGTGGGTCAGTTGGGGTAGAGAAGTCTTTGATGTCCCTGGCTTGACTTCTTATATGTCTCTGCTTCCTGATTTTTTTTTTTTTTGCTGTGAGCAAGCAATCTTTTTTTTTTTTAAATATTCATGATTTTAATTTTACAGTCTGATTATTCTTACTAGTGCACACACACAAGCACATATGTGTATATGTCTATATATATACACATATATATGTGTGTGTGTGTGTGTGTGTGTATGTGTGTTAGTAACATATATATTAGTATATATGTGTGTGTTGGTAACAAATCTATACATACTTGCCCACTTGTATTGAGCTGACATACAAAATGCTGTCGATAATTATAAATAAATACATGATATACTGAAGTAGGAAAACTTCTGTTTGTGAAGTTTTACACATGTTATAATTGTCAATAAATTTTACAAAATTTGCCTCTTTGGCTAACAACTCTAGCACTCAATTTTTTCATATATAAATGAACATAATAAAGTTTTACCCAGCCTGGTTCATTGTTTGATTTCTATTTCATATCTGTATTAGAAATGCTGGTTACTGCCACCCATGACTCTATTTGCTTCTAAATGGCACTAAAGAAATATATCTAGACAGGCTTGTGTCACACGGCTCTAACTCCAGCTCACAAATAATAGACCCTACCAAGTTCAAGGGGAAAAAAATAACTAATATTATTGAGTGAATGCCACATTGGAAAGATTCCTCTCACTTTTCCATGTAGAAACTTAGAATCCTTAGGCTGACTAGGTTAGTTGTTATCTCCATTTACTGAAGAAAAGAACGAGTTAGATGGTGGTCAGGAAAATTCTCCAAGGATGTAAATCTAGTTAAATTTGGAGCTGAGATCATCAGCCAGTCTAGTTACTGACTTCTAATCATTCTATATACATTTGTTAACTAGTTTGTTACTGCTATCTAGACATGTGGCTAAGCCAATTGCAGTTTATATGTCAAGAATTTTAAGTAATCTATGGGGAGACTGAATCAGTGTGCTGTGGTAGATACTGGATGGGTGAGATCATTTCCTGTTGCAAATGCATGGCAAGTTTATGATGAAGTTTATCTTACATTGCAGCTTCCAAAGCCAAGACTGCACCAGATGCCCTACCTTCCCTGCCATGATAAACTGTATCCGCCAACCACGAGTCCTAATCCATCTGTCCACCCTGACTTCCTTCTTTTTGGGTATTCGCTTACGGCAAAAGACAAGTAACTAACACATGAGAGGGCTGTACAAGGACAAAGACCATCAGGAGCCATTCCAGAATTCTGTCTGTTATGTAGACATTTTAATGAACTAGAAGAATTAGCAACTCATTTTTTGGATTTCATTTTTGTTTTTTCAAATAATTAATAATGCTGAACAATTTTTATGAGATTATTACCTATTTGCATATTTTCTTTGGTGAAATGCTCATTCACTTAATTGATTTATAGATTCTTATTCTAATTGCCTTTTAAATATTAGTTTTAAATGTATTCTATGTACATCTTCAGCATATATATATATATATATATATATATATATATATATATATATGTAAAATTTCTAAATGCTTTCTTTGACCATTACTTTGTCATTATTTGCTTAGTGGTATATTGTGATGCTTAGCAGGTTTAAATTTTGGTGAAATCCAGTTTACTACTTCTTATTTTTGATGGATAATGCTTCTGCTGTTGTATTTAAATATGGCCACAAAGATTTCAGCTATATTTTAAAACATACATCATTCACTATAAATTATTTTTAATTTATACTGTGAAATGAATTTATAATCTCTACTATACTTTGGATATTCATTTACACCCACATCATTTTTCTTTTTATTTATTCTTCTTTTATACAATATATCCTGACCACATCCTCCCTGCCCTCCACTCCTCCCAGCATCCCCCAACTCCCCTCTCCCTCAGACTCACTGCTTATCCATTTTCTCTCAGAAAAGATCAGGTCTCCCAGGAATATCAACTGAACCCAGCATAACAAGATGTAATAAGACTAGGCACCAAATTATATCAAGGCTGAACAAAGCAACCCAGTAGGAGGAAAAGGGTCCCAAGAACAGGCAAAAGAGTCAGAGTCATACTCACTTCCACTGTTAGGAGTTCCATAAAAACTCAAAGCTAAACAGCCACAGTATGTATGCAGAGGACCTAGTATAGATCTGTGCAGACTCCATGATTGCTACTTCAGTCTTTGTGAGCCACTTAGTTGATTTTGTGGGCCATGTTCTCCTGGTGCCTTCAATCTCTCTGGCTCCTAAAATCCTTTCTCCCTATCTTCTGCAGGGTTCCCCAAATTCTGTCTGATGTTTGGCTGTGGGTCTTTGGTCTGCTCGCATCAGCTGTCAGAGTTAGCTTCTCTGATGACAATTGGGCTAGGCTCCGATCTATGAATATAGGAGAATATCATTAGGAATGTTTTTTTATTTTTTTTTATTTTGGCCAGTCATGTTTTATTCTACCCTAAGTCTCTGGGCCATCTAACTTCAGGTTCCTGGTCATCCATGCAGTGTTGGGCATAAGCCTCAAATTAGACCAGTCATTGGTTGGTAACTCCCACAAGCTCTGACCCACCATTGCCCCAGAACATCTAACACACAGGGCAGGTTGTAGGTCAAAGGTTTTCTGCTTAGGTGGTTGGCCAAGTCCCATCACTGGAAGCCTTGTCTGGTTACAGAGGATGGCCCTTTCAGACTCCTTATCCTCTTTACTAGGAATTCTCACTAAGGTCAACCTCATAGGTTCCAGGAAGTTTCCACAGCACCAGTTTTCTACTGCATCCCCTAAGAACTCCCCAATTCCCATACTCTCTCTCCCCATCCTTCTTCCCTGGCCTATTCCCCCTGTTCCCATTTCCATCCATCCCAAGCCCACCTGAAAAATCCATTTCCCCTTCCCAGCGAGATCCATGAGTCTCCCCTTATAACCATATCAATTTACAAAAATGCTCTCTCTTCATTGATTTTTCTGATGAACTTTAATGGGCTCTCCTTACTAATCTGCTTTTTTGTTTCTTTTGATTAGAGATTTGAGAACATGTCATTTTGTGTTAGTATTGATAGCTATTTATTAGTAACTGTCCCTTTATTGTTTTCATGACGCTTAGTGATTTCCTAATCTTATTTGCCTTCCAGTTAGCCTAATACATTTCATTATTTCTGGAGACTCTGTCAGTGTGTTCATTTTTAGTATTTAGAGTTCCTTCAGCTATTTTCTGTAGTGCTGGCTCATGGTCAGGAATTTTCTCAGTTTGTATTTGTAATGGAAGGTTCTTCTTCCTCCTCAAATTATGAGGGCCATCATTACTGATTGGAGGAATCTTCACTTTTTGTCAGCTATTTTCATTAATTTGTTGTTATTGCCATATAGAGCTTGAAATATGTTGTTCTATAACTTTCTGGGTCTTAGAGTGTTTGTCAAAAATGTTATGTTATTTTTCTTCTCTTTTGCAACTTTTAATACTCTTCATTTGTTATGTTCAATTATTGTTTTAACTGTAATATAATATGGGAAGTTCTTTTTTGATTTGGTTTGTTTGACATTTTAAATGTCTCCTTTCACTAGATAGGTGTTTCTTTTCCTGAATTTGGATACTTTACTTTTGCAGTTTTATTTTATTTATTTATTTATTTATTTATTTATTTATTTATTTATTTATTTATTCATTTGTGTGTGTGTGTGTGTGTGTGTGTGTGTGTGTGTGTGTGTGTGTGTGTATACCGTGTGTATGGGTGCTTGAAGAGACTAGAAATGGGTGTTGGATATCTTAGAGGTGATGTTATAGGTAATTATGAGCCACCATGTGGTTTCTGGGCCATGAATTAAATGTAGATCTTCATTTAAGAATGGAACTTCGTAATATTCTCCCCATCCAAATTGGGATGTCAGCTTGTGGTGCCACTGTGAAAATCTTGTTGAGGTGAGCATATTGTTCATATTTCAGAGGTGCAGCTCCCTGTCATATAGAGAAGGCATTATGGTGTAGCAGATGCATTGATATCCTTGCTTCTTGCAATCATTCCTCCATTTTCTGTAGTGTTCTCTCAGTCTTAGGTGTAGGGGTTGTGATGTATATATTTGGGCACCCTGTTGTCAGTTTTTCTCTACATTTTGATGAGTTGTGGATTTTTATAATGCTCTCTGCTGCAAAGATCATCTTCATTGGTGAGATGTGAAAGCTACACTTATATGTGGCTATAATGATAGGTTTTTAGAATGCAGTTGGAAATTATACTGGTTTAGGAAAGTTGCAGTAGCAGGTTCTATTCTAAAGTCCATAATCTCACCAGCCATGGGTAGATGACCAGGTTTATGGTACCAGTAATGAATTCTTTACTTTTGAGTCCAATAAATGACTGTTAGTTACCCCCAAGATATAAATGATACTATTGTACCCATTGGAATATATTGTCATACTGGTCATTGTTGTGGTTTGTGGGCTTTGCAGATAAGTAATTGATTTCTTTTCTTACTTGGAAGATTGCATAGCACCTTTGGATACTATGCAAGCTAGTCCTCAGAAAGGAGGAGTCTTGGTCATTTCCACTTGATTCTTTCAAGGTCTGTGTCCAAGTTACGTGGTATTTTCAGAGATAGGGTCTTACTTTCAAGTTGTGCAAGGCAATAAGTGGCAATGAAAATAGCCTGTTTTATTTTGGGCATCCTTTAGACTCCTTTCATTAACAACTTGAAGAGAGATTTCCTGTGACTGGCACTAGAGATTTTGTCTGTGGCTTTTAGGTGGAGCATTATCATACCAACTATTATATAACAATGACAGTCATGCTGAAAGAGAGATTATGGAAACATTCCCATTCATAATAACTTTAAAATTTGTCTAGGAATAAACTTTATCAAGTAAGTTAAAGACCTCTATAATGAAAACTTTAAATGTTTGAAGAGAGAGATTGAAGCAGACATTAGAAGATGGAAAGAGCTCCCATTCTTATGGATTGCTAGAATTAATAGTTATTTTAAATTCTTGAGGATATCTTCTACTCTCAATGGAACCCATTACATGAATCGGTAATTTTTGGAGGAGTCATATTTCCTTGATTTTTTTTCATGTCTTGTATTTCCATATTGAGACTTATATGCCTGGAATTGTGGAATTTTTTTGAGCTTAAAAAAAACCCTGCATCCTTTCAGTTGAAGTATTTGCCATGTCTAAGGGGGGCTAAGTTTTAGTATCACTGGGGTAGTTTCTCCTCATTGGACTATCAAAAGGATGCTCTTATTAACACCTCTCCCATTCTACATGCAAGAGAAGATCAGAGGGAGCATTTAGACAGTATTTTGAATCCCACAAAAACAGCTTAACACAAAATTCTAATTTTAAGATAATATCCAAAAGAGATATCAAACACCTAGGATAGAATTTTTTATATGTTTTCTATAGCTAATACTGCCAAAAATAATATATGAAAAAATCATATTTGATTAAATTGTCAAAATTGAGAACATTCAGCTATACTGTTAATGATCAAGATGTACACAGTGTGAAGAAACCAAATTAATTGAATTGATATTCAATTACTCTGAGATTTAGTTTTGATTAAAAATCAAATGTACTCATGAACTGCTTGGTGTTTCTAGGTCTGGTGGGATCTGGAGGTCCAGCACAGCTCTGCCCTAGGTCCCTAGACTTGAGGCAGGAAGAATTCACCCATGAATCCATCTGGTGCCTCTGGTGCCAGCCTGTTGGGCACCATTATGTTCTCTCAGCAGAATCACTTCACCAGTCCAGATATCTGGATTAATGACTTTTGTCTGAAGCTGCATACTGTAGCTGAGAAGAGAAGACAGGAACTTGAACAATACCAATAAGAATGAGCAGGAGACAAAGATCTACATGCTGGTCCAGGGCTCTCTTCTCTGGGCCTGGAAGAGAAAACATGAGTCCACCCATTGGCTGATGGGTTCTATTATGGTGTCCAGATGAGGAGGAAGGCCTGCTTTCCTGAGTGCCCCATTGATGGAGGCATGGGTGAGCTGGCCCCAGGAACATGAGTGTGAGAAACTGAGTCCCACACCTCATCTACAGTATGATAGTATAGGCAAGAAAGAGAAGCCCTCCCATTCCGCTGGAGGCCTGTGGTAGGTGGGAGAGTTGTCCCTGAGGTCACTAGATCGAGAGAGCTGACCCTGCCTCTCACCAGCTGCAGCACTACACAGAGTGGCCCCTGCACCTCAACTAGGCAACACAGTAGAGCTGGCCGTAGTGATGTAGAAGTGGGCAAGCCTACCCTGAGGACATGAGAGCAGGAGAATTGGTCCCACCTGTAATCAGAAGTTTCTCTCCTTCCCTGCCAATTCTTGAATAACCACTCAGAGGCTTAATATTAATTATAAATGTTTGGCTGATGGCTCAGGCTATTACTAGTTAGCTATTACATTTAAATTAACCCATTTCTATTAATCTGTGTATTGCCACATGGCCATGACATTACCAGTCTGCTGGCACCGTGCTCCTTGGGCAGCTGGCTGGCTTCTTCCAGACTCTGCTCTTCTTCTTCTGTATCTCTGCTTGGATTTCCCACCTGGCTCTATCCTGCCTTGCCATAGGCCAAAGCAGCTTTATTTATCAACCAATAAGAGCAATTCATATTCACAGTGTACAGAAGGACATCCCACATCATTTCCCTATTTCTGTCTAATCAAAAAAAAGTTTTAACTTTAACATAGTAAAATTACATATAAAAACAGTTATCAAGCAAGAATTACACTTATAATATTTAGTCTTTTTGTATTTGGCAAAATTAAAGAAAATACTCTATCATCTATCCTATCTTTGTGAGTCTGAAGTTTCATATCTAATTTATCTTTTATTGTTAACTAAGAAAAACTATCATTATATCTCTCTAGTCTTCAACTCCATCAAAGACCCCAGAAGGATATATTACCTGAATAAACAGGAAGTGCATTGCAAGCAACTTTCAAAATGCTAGAAATGACAGAGATATCTGGGTGCCTGAACAGTCACCCAAAGTTCCTCTGCAACATTGGGACACCCACCTTCAGCCAATAGTCATAGAGTATCTGGCAGACTTTTTAGTGAAGCAGGAAATTTGAAGGACTGTCCAGCTTATTTTGGCAAAATTCATCAGTCGCTTTCCTCTGTGTCCTGCAGAATGCCTGGCAGTTTCTTCTGTGAAGCAGGAACCCTGAAGGTTTTGGTTGTTTTGGCAAAGTTCAGCAGTCAATTTCCTGTTGGTCCTGCATGTCCAATGTATACAGCACACAGTCAATCAGTCAAAGCAAATGTAATTTCTTGCCCAAATGACTAATCTTGCCACAATGGAAGCAAGCTCCTATGGAGTTTCTTCAATGTCCATCATCTTTTATGAAGTAAATTGGTGCTTCCAGGAGCAGATGTGTCTCATTATCATGAAAAGCCCTAAGTTAACAAAACATTTTAAATGCCATGTTCTGTAGGTCTTTGAGGTATTTGAAGACCACTTATTTATTTATCTAAAATATATCTTTGTATGAACTAGAAACATGTCTAACATATTTACAAATTTGACTGTTATAAATGACTAACTACTAACCTGTGTTCATTGGTTATCTTAAATAGTTTATAATAATAGTTTTTAAAAACTAGAATTTTACCTTACATTTTTAAATGAACTGCATAGGTACAATATCTTAAACAAGAGTAGAAACATATATAATGTATTTATATTAGGTATGTTTTCAAGGTCAAGCAGAGATATATTTTAGACATACAGGTCATCTTCAAACACTTCAAAGATCTGCAGAATATGGCATTTAAGATGTTTTAATAACATAGAATTTTTTTAATGACTGTGAGACATGTCTGCTCCTGGCAGCATCAATCTACTTCAGAAAAGATATGGTGAGCAGGTAGCAGTAGGATGATGGCTCTTGGTGTGCAGTAGAACAGTAGCTAGAACGGTTATTCTTGAAGGAGTAACTAGGCTGATGGAGTCTAGCCTCTCAGTGGTAGACTAGCATTTAATAAAGGAGATGAAGCCCCCCACACGGTGAGAAGAATGGGCAGCCAATTCCAAAAACACCAGCAATTTCCACAATTTAAAATCCTGATTCATGACAGGACACTGGTGAAATTCAAGTTTATCTGGTACATGGAAGACTCACACCAAATGTGATGTCGAACTGTAGGCCTTGTGTACATCCTACTTCACAAATGAGTCTGACAGATACTCTAAGACTGCAGGCCAGAGATGATGCCCTAACATTGCAGAGAAACCTCGGGTGACTTTCTAGGCAGCTGGCTGTTTCTGTCATAACTCACATTTTTTTGGAAGTCGCTTGTTTGCACTTCCTGTTTTACCAGGTAATATTATTTCCTTCTCTGGTCTCTGAGGGAGTTGAAGATTAGATAGTTGTAGTGATAGTTTTCCTTGTTAACAAGTTCAGAAAAGAAATTCACTAAGAAGTGTAAAGTGTATAAATTTGAAAGCCATCATGAGATAGTTTTCTGTTGGTAATACAAGATAGGATAGAAAGTGAATTAGGTACATTTTGGACTCACCCAAATGGGATAGATAATGGAATATTTTCACTGAATTTGTCAAATGCAAATGGACTAGACATTGTTGATGTATTTATTCCTTATATAGTGTATATAGTTATTGTACTTATTGTATATAGTTTTTCTTATATTTGTTATAACTTTTTTTATATTAGACAAAAAAGGGGAAATGTGGTGATATTTTATCTGTGTACCCCAATTAAAGTTTATCTGAGGATCAGAAGGAAAAAAAAAAAACAGCCACTATAGTATACATAGAAGTCAGGCAATAGTAGCACACACCTTTAATCCTATCACTTGGGGAGGCAGGGATCTGTCTGGATCTCTGTGAGTTCAAGGCCACACTGGGAACAGAGCCAGGTGTGGTGGCACACTAGTTAACCATAAAGGTCTGGAGGTCTATACAGACAGTAAGTGACAGAGCTGGGCTGCAAGAGGAAGTGATGTAGCTGGGCGGAAAGTAAATGAGTTAGCAGAACAGAAAGGCATATAGGTGTGGGTATACAGGAAGTTGGTCTCTTTGGAAGCTGTGGAGTTGGTGAGGTTAGATTAGCTATGACTTTTTCTGTTCTTCTGATCTCTCAGGTTTTATCCCCGATATCTGGCTTTGGGTTTTTTTTTTTATTAATAAGAACTTTTAAGATTTATGTTGCAATATACAATATGTTGTAGCAAAAATAATC
Source organism: Peromyscus melanophrys (assembly GCA_902168415.1). Classification (NCBI taxonomy): domain Eukaryota; kingdom Metazoa; phylum Chordata; class Mammalia; order Rodentia; family Cricetidae; genus Peromyscus; species Peromyscus melanophrys. The sequence goes on along the minus strand of CABHPR010150857.1, from coordinate 34,135 downwards.
TTAAATTTGTATCAATATACAAAAATCCTTTAAGCAAGAATAGAAACATATATACAGTGTAACAAAATTAACTTTAAATTTGTATCATTATACCAAAATCCATGCCAATGCAAAAATCTGACATTAATAGTTGTCTCTTTATCCTATATTCCCCTAAATATAACAAACATTCATAACCCACCAAATAACCAAAGACAATACATACTCCACAACTCTTGGGAATATGGACATTGTTTTCTCCAAACTCTTTCCTGCTGTCTGTGGTTGAAGTATTTTTAAGGTCCCTGAGGAAATTTGAGATAATGGCCAAGTCCTGGGAAGACCAGCTATAACCTTTGTTGATATATATCACCTGTCAAGGTTCAGGAGTTTTCCCTTGATAAAGTCTGGTCCATCATAACCTGGAACGAATCCATAGTCTCTTGTTTCCTGTGGAAACAAAAGCAAAACCGATTCTCCAAGGCAATGCATCTTTTAAGTTCCATTTTATAAATATATATTGGTTTTTTTTTTTTTTTTTTTTTGGTTTTTCGAGACAGGGTTTCTCTGTGTAGCTTTGCGCCTTTCCTGGAACTCACTTTGTAGACCAGGCTGGCCTTGAACTCACAGAGATCCGCCTGCCTCTGCCTCCCAAGTGCTGGGATTAAAGGCATGCACCACCACCGCCCGGCCCTATAAATATATTTTTTGACTTTTGTTTTAATGTTAAGGCATTAAAAAATGTAGATAGGTGTATTTTATAAGTCTATTTCAATTCCACATCTTATAGCAGCTGCCCGTTGTTTTTCAGCAGTCAAAAAAATAATTCAAAATCAGCACAATAACATACAGGATCTAGACTCCCTGTGTATTTCCCACCTTGCGTGGTTTTTCTTTTATATTACTTTTATTGTGTCTTTAAAGACTTTAATTTTTAAACTATTTACTTCTTCTATAAATCCCTCTCTCTCCCAAGCCTATGTACATTTATCAAACATACTGTAATCTTTTTGGAGGTTTTTCTGTCTGGATCTCTTTTATTGTGTATCTTTTAGCTTTTTTTGACCATGTGATCAAATCTTTATACTGCTAAGTGGCTTGGACCTCTGTCTGCAGCTTTGGTGGCTGGCTCCACCTGCTTCTTGGGTCATGAAAGTCAAGCCTACAGCTTACAGCCCACTCAGATTTGTGACCAAGAACTGCATTAAACCTTTCCCAGAGATACAGAATGCTGATGCTTGCACTGTGGCAGGCATTTTTACTTAGTATTTTGTTCCTACCTAATATTCCTACTTAATATAATGTTCCTACTAGCTGATCAAAGGCTCACTGTCCCATAGAAACTTTTAAAGGAACCATAGCCTCTTTTTTTTTTAAAGCTTCTTCAGGCCTTATGGAAATTCGAGAGCCTCATGTTGGTATGCCATTTGTAATTGGAAATTTCTCTCCTGCCTGCCTATTCCTGAATAACCACTCAGAGGCTTAATATTAATTGTAAATGTTTGGCTGGTGGTCCAGGCTATTACTAGTTAGCTATTACATTTAAATTAACCCATTTCTATTAATCTATGTATTGTCACATAGCTAAGGTATTATTAGTCTGCTGGCATCTTGTTCCTTGAGCAGCTGACGGGCTTCTCCCAGATTCCACCTTTCTCCTGTATCTTTGCTTGACTTTCCTGCCTGGCTCTATCCTGTCCTGCCATAGGCCAAAGCAGCTTTATTTATCAACCAATGAGAGCAACACACATTCACTGTGTACAGAAGGATATCTCTCATCATCTACCCCTTGATGCTGACTATGTAGGGTGATCTAGCCAGGGTAGTACTAGAGAACTCACCTTGCTGTTGAGAATAAAGGAGATCTGGTGGGGTGACCAACCCAGCAAACACCCAGACCCAGAGCTATGAGTTGGCCCATCCTATCATGCATCCCATCTATGATCTTCTGGAGCCCATGAAGGGACTGGTCCTGCAGACCCAAAGTTACAGGTTCTTCATGACACAGGACAACAACAGGGTATTCAAGAGGAGCTCAAGTGAGAGCCTAGTATTGATGATGTAGCAAAAACTAGAGACCTCAGTCCAGACCAATGACTCAATGCAGTGAACACTTGCAAGTAACAATATATGGACTAAAGTACTAAGTGACTCACTGTGTCATACCACAGCTTCCACAACAAGGTTTTCATTTTTCTTTTCTCTTAAATTTTATCTTGTTTTATCCTAGTTGGGGGGTTGTAAGAGTAGAGGGCAGATGAGAAGGGTTGGAGAAATGAGTGGGATCAAGATGCATGATGTGAAATCTGAAAAGAACAAATAAAAAGTTAAATTTGAAAAACAAACAAACAAATTTTTTCAGGACTGGAGTGATGGGTCAGTTTAGATCACTTGGGATTATTCAGAGGACTTAGGTTCAGTTTCCAGCATCTATATGATGCCACATGACCATCCATAACTCAGGTCTTGGGGAGTCAATGCTGTCTTATGACCCCAGTTGGCACTGAGCACACATATGTTACATACACAGACAGGTACACAAAGCACTCATATACTTAAAAATGATAATTTTTTTTATCAATTCACTTTATGGATTTTCTTTTGAAAAGATATCCTAGGCTCAATGATGGAAGTGTGTTATTGCCACTGATGAATAAATTTTGATGCAAACCTTCAGATATTAATTTTTGTATTTCTATTTCTTAAATTTATTTTCTTGTTTTTAACATCCTAACCAAAGATTCCCTTCCCTTCACTATTCCCAGTTCCCCCCACCTCCATTTTTGCTCTACCCCAACCATTCCTTCTCTGCTGTTTCTCTTCAGATACAGGTGGTCATCTTATGGATATCAGTCAGCCATGGTATATCATGTTGCAGTGAGATCTGGCACTCCCTCCTCCACCAAGGTTGGATGAGGCAATCCAGCAGGAGGAATGGGTCCCAAAAGTAGGCAACAGAGTCAGAGACAATCCTGCTTTCACTGCTAGGAGTCCCACAAGAAGACTAAGCTACACAACTTTAACTTATGTGCAGAGGGCCTAGGTCAGTCCCGTGCAGTCTCTCTGGTTGTTGATTCAGTCTCTGTGAACCCCTGTGAGCCCAGGTTAGTTGTATCTCTGGGTTTTCTTGTGGTTCCCTTCACACCACTGGGTCCTACAATTCTTTCTCCTCTTCTTGAGGATTCACCAAGCTCTGCCTCATGTTTGGCTGTAGGTCTCTGCATCTGTTTTCATCAGTTGCTGCATGAAGCCTCTCTGATAACAGTCTTTGAGTATAGCAGAATATCATTAGGAATCATTTCATTGATTTTTTTCCCATTTGTGTTTGGTTCTATCCTAAGTCTTGAGAGTATTCCACTTCTGAGTCCTAGTCCTCAGTGGGGAGCTGATTCTCAGGGTATAGGTGTCCAGCTGTTTACCAGTTGATTACTCCCACATTTCTGCATCATCTTTACCCCAGCACATCTTGCAGGCAGAACAAGTTGTAGGTCAAAGGGTTTAATGGCTGAGTTGCTGTCCCAGACCCTTTCCTGGAAGCCTTGTTATAGGAGATGGCTGGTTCAGGCTCCATATCCCCCATTTTATATGTGTCTTAGATAGGGTCACTCTCATAGATTCCTGGGAATTTCTTTTGCTCTAGGTTTCTAGCTCATCCAAGTGATGCTCCAGATTCTAGTTATCTTTCCCAGTACTCTCTCTTTCCATCCTCCCTACCTGATTCCTCCTTTCCCATCCCCATTTCTTCACCCAAGTCCTTCCATTCATCTACTGACAATTTCCACTCTATTTCCCCTTCGTGGTGAGACCACACCTGAGCCATCCTTGTTACTTAACTTCTCTGGGTCTGTGGATTGTAGCATGGTTCTCCTTTACTTTACAGCTAATATTCACTTATGAGTGAGTACATACCCTGTTTGTCTTTCTGGGTGGGTTACCTCACTCAAGATGATCTTTTCTAGTTTCATCCATTTGCCAGCAAATTTCCTGATGTCATTGTTTTCAACAGCTGAGTAATACTCCATTGTGTAAATATATCACATTTCTTTATCCATTGTTTTATTGAAGGACATTAGGTTGTTTCCAGTTTCTGGTTATCATGAATAAAGCTGCTAGGAACATAGTTGTGTAGTGTTCTTGTGGTATGATGGAGTGCCTTTTGAATATGTGCCCATGAATGGTATAGCTGTGTCTTGAGGTAGATTGATTTACAATTCTCTAAGAAGCCATCATATTAATTTCTAAAGTAGCTGTACAAGTTTGTACTCCCACCAGCAATAGAGGAGCATTACCTATGCTCCATATCCTTTCCAGCATAAGATGTCACTTGTTTTTTATCTTGGGCATTCTGACAGTTGTAAGATGGAATCTCAGTGTTGTGATTTGCATTTCCCTGATGAACATATCTTTAAGTGTTTTTCAGCCATTTGAGATTCCTCTGTTGAGATTTCTCTATTTAGATCTGTATCCCATTTTAATTGTATTATTTAGTTTGTTGATGCCTAGTTTCTTGAGTTCTTTATATACTTTGGACATTAGCTCACTATCAGCTACGGAGTTGGTGAAAATAATTTCCCATTCTCTGGGCTGCCTTTTTGTCTAATTGATAGTGTCCCTTGCCTTACAGAAGCTTTTCAGTTTCATGAAGTCCCATTTATTAACTGTTGATCTTATGTCTGTACAATTGGTATTCTGTTCAGGAAGTTGTCTCTTGTGCCAATGCATTCAAGGATATCCACCACTTTCTCTTCTATCAGGTTCAGTGTAACTGGTTCTATGTTGAGGTCTTTGATCTACTTGGATTTAAGTTTTGTGCAGGGTAACAGTATTGATCTATTTGCATTCTTCTACATGCCGACATCCAGTTAGACCAGCACCATTGTTGAAAATGCCTTCTTTTTTTTCCATTGTACAATTTTGGCTTCTTTGTCAGAAATCAAGTGTCTATAGGTGTGTGGATTTACTTCTGGGTCTTTGATTTGATTCCATTGATCAACCTGTCTGTTTTTATGCCAGTACCATGCAGTTTTTATTACTATTGCTCTTTACTCCAGTTTGAAATCAGGATGCTGATAACTCCAAAAGTTCTTTTATTGTATAGGATTGTTTTAGCTCTCTTGGGTTTTTTTTCCTTATGAAATTTTGTATTGTTCTTTCAAGGTCTGTAAAGAATTGTGATGGAATATTGATTGGGATTGCCTTGAATCTGTAGATTTCACTTGGTAAGATGGCCATTTTTATTATGTTAACCTTGCTGATCCATGAGCATGGGAGATCATTTTATCTTCTGATATCTTCTCGAATTTCTTTCTTCACAGATTTGAAGTTCTTTTCACATAGTTCTTTCACTTGTCGGTTATAGTTACCTCCAGATATTCTAAATCACTTGTGGCTGTTTTGAAGGGTGTTGTTTCCCTGATTTCTTTCTTAGTCCATTTGTCGTTTGTATATTGGATGTCTACTGATTTTTTTCTTTTTTGAGTTAATCTTGTATCCAGCCACATTGCTGAAAGTGTTTACCAGCTGTAGGAGTTCCCTGGTAGAATTTTTGGGGTGGCCTATGTATATTATCATATCATCTGCTAATAGCAATACTTTGACTTCTTTTCTAATTTGTATCCAATTGATCTTTTTAAGTTGTCCTATTGCTCTAGCTAAATATTTAAGTACTGTATTGAATACATGTGGACAGACTGAACAGCATAGTCTTATTACTGATTTTAGTGGAATTGCTTTAAGTTTCTTTCCATTTAATTTCATGTTGGTTATTGGCCTGATGTATTTATTGCCTTTATTATATTTAGGTATGTCCCCTGTATCTCTGATCTCTCCAAGTCTTTTATTGTGAAGGGGTATTGGATTTTGTCAATTTTTTTCAGCATCTTGTGAGATGATCATGTGTTTTTTTTTCATTCAGTTTGTTTATATGATGGATTATATTGATAGATTTTGATATGTTGAACTATCCCTACATCTCTGAGATAAAGCCCACTTGATCATAGTGGATGATCTTTTTGATGTGTTCTTGGCTTCAGTTTGTGAGTATTTTATTGAGTATTTTTGCATGAATGTGCATGAGGGAAATTGGTCTGTAATTCTCTTTCTTCTTTGAGTCTTTGTTTGGTTTGGGTATCAGGGTGACTGTGGCCTCATAAAATGCAATTAGCAATGTTCTTTCTGTTTCTATTTTGTGGAGTAATTTGAGGAATTATTAGCATTAGCTCTTCTTTGAAGGTCTGGTAGAATTCTGTGCTGAAGCCATCTGGGCTTTTTGTTTGGTTGGGAGACTTTTCATGACAGCTTTTATTTTCTTGGGTGTCATGGTTCTATTTAAATTGTTTACATGATGTTGATTTAACTTTGGTAAGGGGAATCTATCAAGAAAATTGTCCCCTTCTCTTAGATTTTTCCAATATTGTGGAGTACAGGATTTTGAAGTATAACCTAAAGATTCTTTCAATTTCTTCGGTATCTGTTGTTATGTCCCCATGTTTATTTCTGACTTTATTAATTTGGATATTCTCTCTCTGCCTTTTAGTTAGTTTGGAAAGGGTTTGTCTATCTTGTTGATTTTTCTCACAGAATCAATTCTTTGTTTCCTTGATTCTTTGTATTGTTCTCTTTGTTTCTATTTTATTTATTTCAGCCTTGAGTTGGATTATTACTTGATGTCTTCTCCACTTGTGTGAGTCTGCTTCTTTTTGTTCTAGGGATTTCAGGTGTGCTATTAAGTCTCTGGTATGAGAATTCTTTGATTTATTTACACAAGCACTTAGTGCTATTAACTTTCCTCTTAGCTCAGCTTTCATTGTGTCCCATAAGTTTGGGTATGTTGTTCATTTATTTTCATTGTATTCTAGGAAGTCTTTAATTTCTTTCTTTATTTCTTCCCTTACCCATTGGTAATTCAGTAGAGAGTTGTTCAGTTTCCACGAGTTTATAGGCTTTCTGTTGTTCCTGCTGTTGTTGAAATCCAATTTAATCCATGGTGGCCTGATAGGATTCAGGAGGTTAATTCAATTTTTTTTATATCCCTTGAGACTTGCTTTGTGACCAAATATATGATCAGTTTTGGAGATGGTTCCATGAAGTACTGAGAAAAAGATATATTCTTCTGTGTTTGGGTAAAATGTTCTGTAGATATCTATTAGGTCCATTTGAGTTGTAAAGTCGGTTATTTCCATCATTTCTCTGTTTAGTTTTTGTCTGGACAACCTATCCATTAGCAAGAGTGGGGTGTTGAAGTCTTCCACTACTAATGTGCTGTGTTTGATGTGTGGTTTTTTTGCTTTAGTAATTTTTCCCAAATGTGAGTGCCTTTGCATTTCAGGTATAGATGATCAGAATTGAGATGTCATCCTAGTGGGTTTTTTCTTTAATGAGTATAAAGTGTCCTTTTCCATCGCTTTTGATTAATTTTAGTTTGAAGTCTATTTTGTTAGATATTAGGAGAGTTACACCAGCTTGCTTCCTAGGTCCATTTGATTGGAATCTTTTCCCAACCATTTACTGAGATTCTTCTACTTCTATTCCTATTGTTCTTAGCCTTGGTCTTTTCATAGTGTCCCAGATTTCCTGGATGTTTTGTGTTCAGAGTTTTTCAATTTAACATTTTCTTTGACCCATGAATCTATTTCTTCTATTGTATCTTGAACGCATGAGATTCTGTCTTCCATCTCTCATATTCTGTTGGTGATGCTTGAGTCTGTAGTTTCTGTTTGATTTTCTATTTCCTGAATTCCCATTTTCATGTCATGAATATTTTTTTCACCTTTTTGTATTTTTTTTTTTTTGCTTTTTTGGCATTCTTTAAGGGATTTATTGATTCCCTCTACTTCTTCTTGATTTCTTTAAGGGAATTTTTTATTTCTTCTTTAAGGACCTCTATCATCTTCATAAAGTTGTTTTGTAAGGTAGCTTTCTTGTGCTTTGGCTACATTGGAATGTTCGGGTCTTTCTGTCATAGGATAGCTGGGCTCTGGTGGTACTATACTGCCTTGGTTGTTTTTAACTATATTCTTACACTAGCATTTAGATATCTGGGTTTGGGATGGTTAGGTCAAGGTCCTAATATCTGAGTTTGTCTTTGTTGGATGGGTGTTTTCTTCCTTGGCTTCTGTTTTTTCTTTTGTTGTCTAGTTGTTGTGGTCTGGATTTCTGGCAACTGGCATGATCTCTGCTCTAGTTGGGGGTCCCTATCCAAAGTTGTTTTTCTGGTGGTTAGGTTGGCCTTTGGTGCAATGGGAATCTCTGTTCTTATTTTTTTAGTTATATTTTTATAATTTATTTATTTGTATTTTTGTGTACATTGGTGTTTTGCCTGCATGTGTGTCTGTGTGAGGGTGTCAGATCCCCTGGAACAGGATTATAGACAGTTGTGAGCTGCCATGTGGGTGCTGGGTTGGGTCCTCTGGAAGAGCAGAGTTCTTAACCGCTGAGCCACACCTCCAGCCCCCGAGTCTCTGCTCTTCTGACTGGTGTGGACTGCACCTGTTCTGACTTGTGTGACTAGCACCTGAACAACTGGAGACTGATCAAGCTGGTGTGACTTGTGCCTGTTCTGACTGATGTGGTTTGTGCTGGTTTGGCCTGCTCCTAAATGGCAAAAGTCCACTGGGGTTGGGTGCATGGCCCAGTAGTGGGGCCAGGAAGAAGCTGGGATGGCACAGGCCTGGAGAAGGGATATGGGCAACAGAATCTAGAGACAATTTTTGTATTTCTATACAAACATACTCTAGTATGATGGGTTAATGAGTACTTATAGAATTAATTAGCAAATATTTTCACTAAGAAAGTTTGATTACTTTTGCTGGAGTTGACAAATCCTTCAATGATGATAAGACAAAGAACTTTCATAGGAAATAATTAGAATATTAGTCATTCACATTCACTCATTCAGTGAAACCTCATAGAATAGTTGCATACAAAATTTTGTAATAGGGACATAGGAATAAATTATATTTGTCTCTGAAAGTTCTTAAGTTAGAGTACTTATGTTTACAGTTTTATTGAAATATTACTTTCATGTTCTCTAATGGCAAAGTGATTTATTAGTCCATTTAAAAATATTTTATAATTTATATTATTATTTGTGAATGAGTGTGTGTATGTATGTATGTGTGTGTGCATGTGTGTGTGTGTGTGTGTGTGTGTGTGTGTGTGTACAACCTGTGTGGGAGTCCATATGGAGACTGGAAGAGGGCTTTGGACACCCTGGAACTGAAGTTCCAAGTAGTTTTGAGCCACCTGATTTGGGTGCTAGGAACAGAAATCCTGGTTCTCTGGAAGAACAACTTTTTAAATTTTCTCATGATTCTAGTTAGTAATTTAAATAGACTTATATAGTATATGCTTGAATGATGAGTGATTATGTCAGATCTATAGTAACATCTCAAAGGCATAGAGCCATGATATAAATGACATAGATCAGTCCTTCATCCTGTGTTAACATCTGTTTAGACTGGGTCAATGAAATCATGTGAAGAAAATGTTGTCATGTATCTATTTTTCTTAGTACATTCTTTTATGTCCTATGATGTGTATGTATCTTATCTTACAAAAGTGTTAATATCAAGTAGTTACTAAAGTTAGAAATTATCTGAGAAAAAAACTATTTCAAGAACTGCTCTTGGTCCATTATGTTTATTTGTGAAATCTGGCATGAATCTTCACAGTTGAACATTTTCATTCATAGGTACAGATGAAAATTACTGAACTGAAGTCAAATCTACATTGACTTCAATCACTACCCTTCCACCACATTCTGGTACCCAGAACCTATTTATAATAAATACACTATACACTATAAAAAGCAAATAGCAGCAAGAGGTAGCTTATGAATAGGTAGCAAAAATAACTATTCTTAGAGAAATCAGAAATGATTGCAGTGTCCAAGGGAGGCTTCAAGAAAAAAAATAATTCAAGAAGTGTTTAAATTATAGGTAAGTGATTAGAAAGTCAGGAAAATACAAGCAGGAATGATGGTGAACTGTTTGGGACATTATAAGTGCCACTTTAATGGAAGGTTTGAAAACTGTGAATGTATTTGGTGAACAGTTTGCATGACAGACTTCAGCAAAGTGGAGCTGAAGGCAGCTGTTAAATGGACAATTGACAGAGTGCTGGAGGATCAATGAGTTGCTGTGACTGAAGAAACAGAAAACAGTCAGCCAGAAGACTCTTGAAACACTCTACACATGAGTAATGAGAACTGACTGAGCATAAATGAGTAAAAGAGGAAAAGGCATCTGAAACAGTGCAAGATACTTACAGACGCGAAGTGGATTGAAGGAGTGGGGTGTGGTCCAGAATCCAATTCATCCAATGAGGCTACTTCCTCTAAAGGAATATAAAATTCTCTTTTCTCTCTAATTGGTTGTGATATCCTTCTAGTTGCTTCTTAGTGAGGCAGGAAAGCTGCTAAATTTCAACCTCCTGAATACGCAGTCTTGAATTTAGCCCAGTTACTGGAGCATGTGATGGAGTGGGATTAGGAGTGTAGACAAAGTTACCTCAAAACAATGCCCTGTGATGTTGACTTGACAGCGAGACTTCCTTTAACTGAAGATAGAGTGAAGTGGGGTGGTCAGACTTGATATTATATTAGCTATTTTTAAGCCAAATGAATATGCATCAGGACTGCCAACATATTGCCCAAAATCTATGCTAACTTATGGATTTTACTGCTAAAGAGGATGAGAATAAAGAAAAACATGATTATATTTTTCCTTTTCTATTGACAGTTACTTACGTGTTCTTAATTGATATCTGTTAGGAAGGCTTGCTGCTGGAAAACAGAGGTCCCTCTTGTTTAAGTAGTAAGTGGGGATACAGTTGCATTTTCCCTTTTAGTGTACCATGATGTTCTCAGAGTCATCACCCTGTGATTTTAACGTCCTATGCAAACACACAAACATCCTATAGAAGCTCTTCATAGTAGTAGCAAACCTAAGCAAAAGGTGGTACAGGTATTCCCATGCCTATTCTTCAGCATCCTCACATTGCACTGGGTCCCGGTTATAAACACTGAATGATTCATGAAATGACTGGGAAGAATATTCTTCAGGTCCTGGCTGTATGTGAGTCCATCACTTGTCTAAGTGCTATCCATTGACTATTATTTGGCATGTTCACATGGATATGAACTGTAGAATCAGGCTTTGCCACAGCCTGATTTTAATATGGTCTCTTGTGAGTCACATACTCATTAAAATATGAAAGGCATGCTCTTCATTTGCTTTGATCATCATATTTTCAGCCTATACAGTCTACATACACTCAGTGACATGTGTAACCTCTTCTTTCTCTCTCTTCTGAGTCATTCCATCTACTTCTTGAGGCAATGTAGACACTTGCGACAGATTGATAACACCATTGCATGTGTAAATCCATACTACCAAGGAACGTGCATTAATTGCTTTTCTTTGAACTCTAAGAGATAGCTCAAATCACTATGACAGGAGAGAATGAGACATGTTATACAGGATTTGCAAAAAAATGTTTGCAAATGGAAATTTTCAGTGTATCACAGTGTTACGACTGACAAAATTCAAAGTTTTGTTTGTCATAACTGCTACTTTCAGTAGGGTTCCTCAGAAATGTTTCTCAAAGGTGAGATATTTAATCAAAAATGTTCATGGAGCATTTTTTATTCTTATGAGACTAGACAGATATCGATTCTGACTACATTAAGCCTCTGTTCACTCCTGGAGGAAAATACTTAAGCATTGCTTGTGACATCACATTAACAATGAATAATTCAACTGACTTCGATGTAAAAAAGATATTTAATTTGAAACTTTTGCCACATCATATAGAAATATGTGTCAAGGAATTCATTTTCAAGCATCGTTGTCTCTGCATCAGGAACCAGAGGAATGAGAAGGCTCTGCAGAAGGCCATGCCACATGGCACACACTTAGCTGTACAGAGCAGTGACACACATCTCCCTCCGTATTCTACTGGAATGTTCACAGCTTACAGAAGACGACATGGAGAATCAGTTTTTAAAGAACTGTTAGGTCATAGAATGGCCTGTAGAACCAGAATCCAAATTATAATAACTTGCGTTTCAAAAGCGGCTGCTGGTAATTTGACCGGTTTATTCTTCTTTGGCATTAGCAGAGGCTCTGCTAAGGCAGAGTAAATGTCATAAAATGCTTTGTTTTCCAGCAGCAGCCATTGGCAAATAATTGGCATCTGTTTTCTGTTGTTTCGCTGCAGTTATGTTTTCTGAAACAGAAGTTTCCATTCCTCATCTAATAACTTGTTGATTTAAGACTCTGAAGGGATCAGAAAAGGGAGGCTGGGCAAAAGGAAGAAAAGAAAGCCTTCAAAACATTCAGACTTCAGCAACCTGGGTGGATTGTCTGTGCATTCCATCATAGGCTATTTGCACTCATTGGCATTTCCAAAAGTAAACCGGACATGGAGTAAGGAAACCTTTTCTTTTCTTTCTCCTGCTTCTTTTTTTCTTTTTGTTAATGAAACCTGAAACAACAGCTTCTCTGATACGAAGATGAAGAGACAAAAGTTCTTTTTGTAAACGGTTTTGTTCACCTACTTTTTGGCAAGTGTCTCACGTGTTTGCTGTTACAGACAAAGGAGGTACAAACTTCTAGTGTTGAAATTGGGTTTTCCTTGAATTCAAACACTTTCAAAAGCTCAGATAAGTAGAGGATGTGATTATTTGTAGAGCAGGAAAGGCACTTACCACTGCAACTGTAGGAGCCTCTCTGTTTTTAATGTTTAAGAGCAGATAAAATGCCACTTTCCCTGACTTCAGGCATTCTTCTGGCTGAGGACTAGGCCATTAATAGTCATTAACACTCTTTCAAATGTATTGCCAGAGTGGTAATGAAATCAACACCTTCTAATTTTTCTACTGAAGCTCTGCCAACACGCATTTGGTCTTGTCACTACATAGGGATGTGCCTGCTACTTAAGATATCAACATAAACACTGAATAAAAACATAAATCTTTTATGATGTTGAGACATGTTGCCATTTTATTGTAAATCAACATAGATCAGTTATTCCAACCTATCTCATCCTTTGCTAGATGAAGGGCAGGCAGGCAGGCCAGTGTAGTGTCAACTCCTAGTCTGAGGTGACTGTTCGTTTCTTTCTTTCAAACAAATCATTAGCTGAAAAGTTATTAGAATTTGAGTCGGTGCCGTGCTCCTACCATTTGTCATTTAGGGAAATGTCTGCAGTACTCAGCACGGCAAATACCTTTGGCTTCTCTAAAAACAATACCTGTTCTAATTATAGGTGTTTATCGTCTACAAGATTAACTTGGAAATGCATCGATAGTATTTGCCTATGCTGCCCCTACATGCAGACTTTTTATAATGGAACAATATGTTGAAATCAGTAATATCTACCAGGAAGAGAAATACTGAGAGGAGGAAGTTAGGGAAAAAAGGGAAGGGAAGGAAGGAGAGAAGGAGAGGAAGAAGTAGAGAGAAAGTTTTCCTTGTTAGTCTGATTCATTTGGGATTTTCTTTCTTTTCTTCTTTTTTTTCATCACTTCCCATCATTATTAAAACATATTTATAGGTTAGAAAAGAAACAAATTAGAAAGGGGATGCAGACCCCTGTGACCATCCTTTCCCACCTGCTCTTAGCTGCTTCCCCGGTCACTAAGCTGAGTTATCCCTGGCCTGCTTATTCTTGTTTCTTCTCTCCCAGATGCACAGGTGCTGGAAATTTACCATTTTTGCTACAACCAATTTCTATGAGGCTCAATGTAGTTGTGCTGTCTTTAGAAGGGAAGAAGGTGTGCTTGTTTCTAATCATTACGTTTTCCAGTATTGGTCATTATAGTTTCTAAGAGCATTAATGCTTTCTCACAGAGAGTATAAATATAAAAGACAGAGGGGCATAACAACATTTACCCTTATTGATTACTTGTTACAGCCATCACCTGTGAGGTTTCCCAGAGCGCCTAGGTTGATTCATAGGCTAGCAAGATAGAATATCCTTGTGTACCTATGTTGTATTCGTTTGGCCAGAGAAGCTTTTATTTAGATCATTTTTGTTTGTTTTTGAGGAAGCCCTCCAGCAGCCTTCTATGCAGAGAATCTGGTAAAGATCTCAAATCCCCTGATTGCTATACTTTGAAAATGTAAAACTAAGATTCTGCTTCCTGAAGTCTGCACCAGAAACAGGAAAATGCAAGCTAAGAATTTTTCTGGATGCTTCTCCACAATGGAGATGGGATCCAATACCCACTCCATGTCCATACTCAAAAGCTTGCAGTCACTTTCATATGTTGGATATTGCTAGAATTTATTAATGCTGAAACCAAGAGTGATTGAATTTTAAAAATTATATTTAGAGTCTATACTAAAATGAGCAAATACTTTTTCAGGGCCACATAAATAACCATAAAATGAATAGCTAATACCATGACATTGCAATGATGTTTCAATATCTCAAAACATTTTCATAATTAAAAATATTCAAAGTCTATGTCTTCTCAAAGTAATACTGCTCTATCTCTTTTCTCATTTTTGTAAAGGTCTCAGATTTTTAATAACACAACTTCTTATGCTATAATACCTTCCGTCTATATGGTAACCCCAGACAAAGACTGTTTCTCTCAGTCTCAAATCCCACTTATTCTACATGAAGATGATACAGAGTGCTTGGTTTTGGTGGTAGATAAGTGGGTAACATTGAGTAAATACTTTGGTAAAATACCTTTGAGACTTGGCAGTATACAAAATCAAACAGGAAATGCAGACAAAAGAAACAAATTCACTGTATTTTGAATTTTTTTAAAACTGTTTCTTTGTAAGATAAAATGCATCTGATCTTATGGGACGTACAGACAATCCCCTCACTCTGCTCGCTCTTGGTGTCTAGCATGCTCCCTCTTCCTTGCACTTCTGTTTTTCTGACTGCCTAAGTCAAGAAATTTGAAAAAATATCGGTGTTCTCTACCACACACTTACAGGATATCTATGTAAACACAGGAAGGAGAAGTCTGTGATCTGACACACCCAGTAGTATTGCTGCATAAATGAGAAGCTAAGGATTGGCATAAAGATAGTCTTTCCTCGGGATATTTTTGGATGAAAATTGAGCATAATGTAAAGGGAACTTTAATGCTAGTCAGCTCTGTGCAGAGGAGCACATATCTATGACATCATATCTAACCACTATGACATCAGTCCATGCAATTTTTTAAAAAACATTGCTTTATGGGCTTATTTAAAAATTCTTTATCAAAAGTAGTACTTTCCCTCCATAATCATGTTTCCCTTAGAAATTTGGTTGGTCATATTAGAGGGAAAACATTAATTTTAAGGATATATTTAGAAAACATACTTGAATTTTTTCCTTTTTTAGTGTTTTTTTCCTCTGAAAGCATTAAATGTTAATACATGTGTAAACACATCTCTTACACATCTGAAACTGATAATATATTTACATATGGTAAATACGCAGTAGCTAGTTTTTAGTATAATGCAACTACCAAGATTGCCCTGGTACATGTTTCTTTGAGAGTTTTATCATTGAGACTATGGACATCTCAGAAATTCTCAAGGCTTCTAGGATTATACAGCTAGTTAACAAAGATCCAAAGTAAAATATGGCATTACTGAGTTCCTTCTAAAGCTGTTTCTGGATATAGTTCAGCTCCGTCTTGAAATACCCATTTCAAGATACCTTAACATTTGCCTCTTTAAAAATTTTGAGTGAAATTCTCTTACAGCCATTCATATCACAATCAAAACACTAGTAGGTTTAGGAAGTTACCCAGAGAAATACATGGTGCAAACCAATCAACTGTATTTGATGCCCCCCACTTTAATATTTGCTGAATTTTAGAATCATCTAATTTTGAAGATCCCAAATCTTTAAGATGAATATCTTAATTTAGTTTTGAATTTTGGTATTTAGTTATCATTTTTCATAAAATCTAAGCAGACGCATCATTCTGTGAATTCTAAGTAAAACTCAAAGTATAATGGAAGCGAAGCATGGTGTGGGAAACCCTGGGGAGATTTGTCAATTTTTGTTCCAAAAACAAAATGAAAAATTTCACACTATGAATAACTAATAATTTTGTAAGACTTAATTAGTAAAGTGCTTGTTGCATAAACGTGAGGCTCTCAGTTAGGATTCCCAGCACACCTGGAAAACGTCTGACATGGTTGCCAATAGACATAGAGCCAGGGAGGCAGAAGCAGGGGGATCCTAGAGCTCACTGGACGGCCAGCCTAGGTGAGTCAGCTAGCTTTAGTCTCAGAGAGAGGCTCTGTTGCCAAAATAAGGGAAAAGGTGATTAAGAAAGACAAAGTTGACCAATAGTTTCCACATGAACCCCAGCACACACACACACACACACACACACACACACACACACACACACACACCCACCCCCCACATGCAAATACACATACATGAACACAAACACAAATTAAAAATATATAGGGCCAGATATTCTATTAATTTCTAAATGCTTTTCAATAATCTCATTTAAGCAAGTACAATGGTTAAGTCAGAAACTAGAAGAAAGTGTTTGTCACATGTAAATCTGACAAAAGACTTATCTAGAACACATTAAAGAACAGCCTCAGAGGTAGCAATAAATACTCAAAGAAAGTAGACTTGAAGAAAAGATATTAGATGTCCATCAAGCATGCTGAAAGTGTTCAATAATGTCAGTGAAAATGCCAAGGAAAAGAAAATTAAAACACATTTTGTAAAATACTCATGACCCTTTATTTTCTTGAAAATTTTGTAAATATGCAGAGAAACTGCAGCTGTTACGTCTAATGAGAACACATCATAACACAAGCCCCTACTTTAAAAAAATGATGTGATTGTGTATTATATAAGGAATAAATTCTAAAACCTTTGGTAAAGTGTTGTTGAGTTCTTATCAGAGTTTAAGTAGACTCAATGCATTTTAGGAAGATCTCTGCTGTCAACATGTAGAGAAGGACAGTGGAGTGGTTGTAATGCAGAGCACGTCTCCAAACATAGGTGACAACCCTGCTGGGAAGTAGCAGGTAGAGTTGGGAGAAAAGAAGGAAGATTTGATCACTGTTTCTCATGTAGCTTGCATGAACCTCAAATGCTTCAAATGAAAAATAAGGATGCACATGTAACAAAGATGCCTTGGGCCTGGAATGACAGTGTGCAAGTCTTTAACTTTCCAAAAAAAAACCCAGAATTATTCTTGATCTCTCCATTTCAAAAACACATTTAATTGTTAAGAGAAATTTACACATCATATTTTAAAGAGTATAATTTTTATTTGGGAATAAGTCATAACATAAAGGTAAAATTTTTGGATTATGATATTAATATTGTGCTACAACTTCAAATCTTATTTATTACAAAACACACAAATTTTAGGAAAAATGTAATGAATCATTGTATATTGCTTTTCAGAAAAAGCAGAATAATATTACATTAAATAACACTTTTTAGTAGAATCTTCTCAGTATTACAGAAATATATATTTTTTATTAAAAATTAAGTTTACCCAACTTCAAAATCTTTCATTAGAGAGGTTACATAATAGTAAATAGTTTTTAATATTTTCTTTAAGTGTGATGGTTTAGTGTTTCTTTCAGCTTAATGTGGTTCTTTAATACTTCACAAAATTTCAAGATTTATGAATCTGAAGATTCACACTTTGCTTCTTAATAACTAAAACAGACTCCATGCTCTTGATACTGAAAGTTTTCATCTACCACACTTTACCAGAATTCTTTAATTGCTTTGAGACCTGTTTATTTAATGCTTCCTAAATACTACACTGTTGCAGGCACTTTGGATATATTACATAAAAATAGTGTGTGATTATTTTCCATCATAGTGCTTTTATTCTAGAGGAGGACATAGTCAATAAACAACAAGCATAATAGCCACATAAGTTATAATGCATTGCACGGAAAAAGAAGACACCATTAGGTTTGTATAGTATTAAGCAGGAGACGGCAGTTAGAACATTACTGTTACAAGTATCAGAAAGATATCTGTAATTTGGAATGGCCGTCCAAGGGAAAAGGGTTACAGATAGAATGAGTAACTACTGTTTGGTAGTTTGAATGTAATTGGCCTCCATAAACTCATAGGGAGTGGCTCTATTAGGAGGTGTGGCCTTGTTGGAGTAGGTGTGGCTTTGTTGGAGGAAGTGTGTCACAGTTCACTTCCTGTTGCTTGTGGATCAAGATGTAGAACTCTCAGCTTCTTCCCCAGCACCCTGTCTGCCTGTAGGTCCTCATGCTCTCTGCCAAGGTGATAATGGACTAAACATCTGAAACTTTAAGCCAGCCTCAATACATGTTTTACTTTATTCAAGTTGCCGTGGTCATGGTGTCTCTTCACAGGCATAGAAACCCTAAGACACAGTGTAAAAACCTTGGGGTAGTAATGTTAGGTATGCCAGAGCTCTAACAAAGAAGTCAGGACTCCTAGCAGAGTCAATCAGATGACATGCTTCTTCTTATAGAATAGTCTAGAAAGTTTTACAATAGGAAATATAAAGATACCCTTTGTTTTTGGTTATCCTTCATTTACTTTTATTATAGCATGTTTGCTTAATTTACAGCAAGCATGAATAAGCTGGGTCTTGTTTTGATACAAACATTGATGTTTCAAAGGTTGTATACAATATTTGTTAAAAAGAACATATACAAATATTGTTTTAGAAGTTTCTACAAGAAAGAAAATACAAAATTTAAACCCAAATTTTCTCTTTGCTCTAACTGCAAACTATTGCTACTATTCTAGTAGACTTTTTGTTATTTAATTTATACATGTGTGAAATTCTAAAAAATAATTAAGGAAATGTGCATATAAATGATTGCACAGAACAAGAATTATAACTAAAAATAGTAAAGAAACAAAGGCTAACAATACTATTAAATATACAAAGTTTCTAGAATTAATCCTCCAAACACATTCCCAAAACAGTTTTTAAAACCATGTTTGTTCTCTATAAGCAAAGCTTATATTTCTAAAATCAACGTTGGAAAGAAAAATAAAGGTAATTCTCTAGAAGGATCATCCTCCACAGTATCCTCAGTCATACCTGTAATCAAGCTGTCTGAGATTTTGAAAATGCTGGCTTTTTATTTTGAGATGACATTAGGCATTTCAAGTCACTTTATTGCCTGCAAAATGATTTTGAAGAGAAATGCTGGAAATAATAATTATTTAAGGATATCATTTCCTTACTTTTAGTCATGTCCTACATGATCAAAACTAAGTAATGGGGATTTTGCTTAAAACTAAACCTTTCCCAGAAATTCAGGACCCCACAGAATCACCTAAAATAGAACAGTCATCTTTCAACTTTTCTCAAGTTAGTAACCTGAGGTATAAGGAGCAAGCCTCCCTCAGAGAGGGAGCAGGCATATTTTGATACAAATGCACATGCCCAATGCTATTAGCATCAAAGTTCAGTTTGGTTTACACTATGATATACACAAACAGAACATGTTCTCTAACAGTTTACTTGCTTCTAACAACTAAAAACCCAAGAAACAAACAAACAAAGAAACAAACAAAGACAACAAACAAAACCCCTAAATAACAGTGATTAATAATAGTTAAATTTTAGAGGAATTATGTTAAGAACAGTCTTTTCCCCTTAAAGTGATTCCTGCCATTATTGACATGCTCAAAATTTGAGGGATGTTTTTTAACTCTGGTGTTTTAATGTTCTGAATCTTATAAACCAGAGGGAGGAGGGGGAAGCAGTGAAGGGACAGGGAGGAGGGGGAAGTAGTGAAGGCTTCATGTTTCAGTTGAAGACTCACTCTCTTAGAAAATGCTATTTCTCAAAGTTGGCATCATTCCCTAGACAGTGGAGTTAACAAAAGAATTACTTCACCTTGCATCATAAATAATCATCATGGGCTCGGATATCTTGACAAGATGTAATGGTTCACACTGAACTTAAATGTGTCTGAGTAGTCAGTATGGAAATGTGCCTACAAATTCACTTTTTAATCATTCTATCTTATTGGCAAGTTGCATTACTAGGCTAACTGGTCTAACAAATATGGATATGAATATTTATTTTTAATAAGACAAAGCTGCAAATTATGGTCAACCAACATCATTTCACTAAATACTTCAAGCATAAAAAATGAGAATCTTTACAAAAATATACAGAGACAACACAAATTGGTAGTGGCCAGTAACATTAAATAAACTAAACTCTAATATAAAATTTATTTTTTAAAATTTTTATTTAATCTTCTCTCATAGAATACATCCCAAATACAGCTTCCTCTCCCTCCAATCTTCCCAGTCCCCCACTGCACCTCTACTCTTCTCCAGATCTGCCAGCCCCATCTCTCCAAAGAAAAGAGTAGGCCTCCCAGAGACATCAATGGAATATAACACAAGATACAATAAGACCAGACATAAACCCTCACATCAAGGTTGGGTTAGGCAACCCAGTAGGAGGAAAAGGGTCCCTAAAGCAGGCAAAGGAGTTAGAGACACTCCCACTCCCATTGTCAAGAGTCCACAAAAACACCAAGCCAACAACCATAGCATATATGCTGAGGACATAGTGCTGACCCATGCAGGCTCTGTGATTGCTGCTTCAGTCTCTGTGAGTCCCCATGAGCCCTGCTTAGTTGATTCTGTGAGCCTTGCTCTCCCAGTTTCCTCAACCCTCCTGGCTTCCACAATTCATTCTCCCCCTCTTCTGTGGGGTTCCCTGACCTCAAAGGGGAAGGAACCAATGGAGACCTCCAACCTGGACTCTTTCTCCACCTAATGTTTGGCTGTGGGTCTGGGCATCTATTCTTATCAACGTTCAAAGGCAGCTTCTCTGATGACTCCTGGTCTAGGAATCGATCTGTAAGTATATCTGAACATTATTAGAAATCATTTATGTATACCCTTGGTCTCTGGATTACCCAACCTTGGGTTCCTGGTCATCCAGGCTATATCAGGCGTAGACTCTCTCTTGTGGCATGGATGTCATATTAGATCAGTCATTGGTTATCCACCCCTACAAGTTCTGTACCACAATTGCCCTAGCATACCTTGCAGGCAGGACACATTGTAGGTCAAAGGTTTTGTGGCTGAGTTCCTGTCCCAGTCCCACCACTGGAAGTCTTGCCTGGTTATATAAGATGGACAGTTTTATGTTTGGATGAATGTTCTGTATATATCTGTTAAGTTCATTTGGCTTATAACATGTGTTAACTCTAATATTTCTTTCCTCAATTTTTGTCTGGATGACATATCCCTTGATGAGAGTGGGGTAATGAAGTCTCCCATTATCAATGTGTAAGGGTCAATGTATAATTTAAGTTTTAGTAATATTTCTTTTACAAATGTGGCTGCCCTTGCATTTGGGACATAGATGTTAAGAACTGAAACATTGTCTTGGTTGATTTTTCATTTGATGAGCACGAAGTGTCCTTCCATGTCTCTTTTAATTAATTTTAGTTTAAAGTCTATTTTGTTAGATACCAGATGGCTACATTAGTTTGCTTCTTAGATCCATTTGATTGGAAATCTTTTTTTTTATAGAAAACCATTTTTTAAATTTATTTTTCTATTATCAGCTTGATACAGTATAAATTCTTATCCTAATAGTGAAATGTTTCATTGAGGCTTGCCCAGTAATTGAGTAAAACCAAAACTTATTACAAGCCACAGTCATCCTAGGTCCCCCCTGCTATATTTATAGCCTCCATGGTTCTATGGGTTGCAGTCTGATTGTTCTTTGCTTTATATCTAGAATACACTTATAAGTGAGTACATACCATGTTTGTTCTTCTGGGTGTGGGTTACCTCACTCAGGATATTTTCTAGTTCCATCCATTTGCCTGCCAATTTCATGCTGTCATTGTTTTTCTCTGCTGAGTAGTACTCCATTGTGTATATGTACATTTTCTTAATCCATTCTTCAGTTGACAGGCATCTAGGTTGTTTCCAGGTTCTGGCTATTACAAATAGTGCTGCTATGAACATAGTTGAGCATGTATCTTTGTGGTATGATTGAGCATTCCTTGTGTATATGCCCAAGAATGGTATGGCTGGGTCTTGAGGTAGATCGATTCCCAATTTTCTGAGAAACCACCATACTGATTTCCACAGTGGTTGTACAAGTTTGCATTCCCACCAACAGTGGAGGAGTGTTCCCTTTGCTCCGCATCCTCTCCAACATTGACTGTCATTAGTGTTTTTGATCTTATCCATTCTGACCGGGGGTAAGATGGTATCTCAGAGTTGTTTTGATTTACATTTCCCTGATGACTAAGGATGTTGAGCAATTCCTTAAATGCCTTTCAGCCATTTGAGATTCTTCTGTTGAGAATTCTCTGTTAAGCTCCGTAGCCCATTTTTTAATTGGATTGTTCAAATTTTGATGTTTAGCTTTTTGAGTTCTTTATATATTTTGGAGATCAGCCTCCTGTCAGATGTGGGGTTGGTGAAGATCTTTTCCCATTCTGTAGGCTATCGTTTTGTCTTATTGACCATGTCTTTTGCCCTACAAAAGCTTCTCAGTTTCAAGAAGTCCCATTTATTAATTGTTGTGCTCAGTATCTGTGCTGCTGGTGTTATATTTAGGAAGTGATCTCCTGTGCCAATGCGTTCAAGAGTACTTCCTACTTTCTCTTCTATTAAGTTTAGTGTAACTGGATTTATGTTGAGGTCTTTGATCCACTTGGACTTGAGTTTTGTGCATGGTGACAGATATGGATCTATTTGTAATCTTTTACATATTGACATCCAGTTATGCCAACACCATTTGTTGAAGATACTTTCTTTTTTCCATTGTATAGTTTTAGCTTCTTTGTCAAAAATCAGGTGTTCATATGTGCGTGGATTAATGTCAGTGTCCTCAATTCGATTTCTTTGGTCTGTATGTTGGTTTTTATACCAGTACCAAGCTGTTTTTATTACTATAGCTCTATCGTAGATCTTGATGTTAGGGATGGTGATGCCTCCAGATGTTGCTTTATTATACAGGATTCTTTTTAGCTATCCTGGGTCTTTTGTTTTTCCATATGAAGTTGAATATTTTTCTTTCCAAGTCTGTGAAGAATTGTGTTGGGATTTTGATGGGGATTGCATTGAGTCTATAGATTTCTTTTGGTAAGATTGCCATTTTTACTATGTTAATCCTACCTATCCTTGAGCATGGGAGATCCTTCCATTTTCTGATATCTTCTTCAATTTCTTTCTTTAGAGATTTAAAGTTCTTATCAAAAAGGTCCTTCACTTGTTTAGTTAGTGTTATCCCAAGGTATTTTATATTATTTGTGGCTATTGTAAAGGGTGATGTTTCTCTGACTTCTTTCTCAGCCCTTTTATCATTTGTGTATAGGAGGGCTACTGATGTTTTTGAGTTGATCTTGTATCCTGCCACTTTACTGAAGGAGCTTATCAGCTGTAGGAGTTCCCTGGTAGAATTTTTGGGGTCACTTATGTATACTATCATATCATCTGCAAATCATTTCATGGTACAGGGAAAACTAATAACTGTTTTGTTGTTGTTTTATTTGTTTGTTGATTTTTATACATCATTGCAATGTTGTATTCTTGATAATTTAAGTATATCAAACTATGAGTAATTGAATGCCTAGAAAGTATCAGAGGCCACTGGACTTGGGACTAGTCCAAGACCTTGGTATAGAGCTTGACCTAGACCTAGATTCTGAACTTGTCTGAGATTTGGATCTAGGTGGTTCTTTTTCCCTTGGTTTCTTTTTATATCTTAAGCTAGACTTACAATGTGTTTTAGAAATTGTTTAAGAGGTATGTCTTACTTAGGGGTATTTTTGCTGTGATGAAACACCATGACCAAAGCAACTTCGGGAGGACAGGGTTTATTCAGCTTATGTTTTCACATCAGAGGACCACAGGACAGGAACTCAAGCAGTAATGGAACCTGGAGTCAGGAGCTGATGCAGAGGCCACAGAAGAGTGCTGCTTACTGGCTTGTTCCTCATGGCTTGCTCAGCCTGCTTTCTTATAGAACCCAGGACCACCAGCCCAGGAATGGCACCACCCACAATGGGCTGACCTTCCCCCAGCAGTCACTAATTAAGAAAATACCATACAAGCTTGCCTACAGCTGGATATCATGGAGGAATTTTCTCTATTGAAGCTCCCCCCTCTCTGATGATTCTAGCTTGTGTCAAGTTGACATAAAACTAGTCAGTACAGCAGACCACTTGTCAGCTTGGCACACAAGCATATCACTTTTAAATTAGAACCTTCCCCTTATCATTTATCCCCAAGATGACACACTAATATTAATATCACAATATAAAACATAAATAACTTTAAAAGTCTCTTTACAAATTCAAATACATTAAAACTGCAATCTTTTTAAAATTAGATAATTTTAAAAAATCCAAAAATATCTTTTCAAAGTTCACAGTCTTTCAGCTGTGGGCTCATGTAAAAATTAAAATTAAATTTACCTTCTCACTTCACGAGGGAAGAACTAGGGCACAGTCACAAACTGAAGAAAGCAAAAACTTCAAGAGTATAAATAACTTAACATCCAAAGTCTGGGACTCACTCATGATCAAGCCCATCCTCGAAAGGGCTTGGGCCACTTCTCTGGCTTTGCCCTCTGTAGAACACATGGCTTATCTTCTGAGCTCAAGCAGCCTCCACTCCAAGTCTGCTGGTCATCCCATGGTACTGGTTTCTCCAAAGTACTGGGGACTTCTCCTGCAAGTGGGCTGCATTTTCACCAATGGCCTGCCCCTTCCCTTTCCTCCTTCAAGCTTTCCCACATATCCCTCCCTATTCTCCTTCAAATTTATGGCCTCCTTGTCCCCTAATTGTTATCGCATACATATATGTATTTGTATATGTATATATATATATATATATATATATATATATATATATATATATCCCTAAACATAACCTTTTGAATCCATATAATGTTATTTGTATATATTTGAATGTGTTTTCAGGGATGTTTGGCACAGATTAACCAACTGTGTGCTCTTCCTGGGTAGGAACACCTCTCCCATTCCTAGCTTTACTCTGTCCTGTTGTCCTGTAGGTTTGAGGCTTTCCCCTGCTGAGTTTGGCATGTTTGTTGGTGTTCTCCCATCAAGGCAACTTGTCCTTCTAGTTGATGGAGGCCACTACAGAAAACCACAATCAATCAAAATGCAGAGTTGTAGATACTAGTGCCTATGAATATACCTATAAAACACTCCAGCACCTAAGGCTCAGGTGTAGATGATATTCTGAACAGTTTTATTAAATAAGAAACACAGAACCAAATGCAGAGTTAAGAGCCCAAGAGGTCAGAGCAGCAGCCAAGAGCTAAGACCAAGACTGCCTTCTTATCCTTCACTGTCACTACCGTCCTTCCCCTCAGAAAGAGACCTACTTCCTGTGTGTCTGTCTTTTTATTGACTTTCTGTTCTGCCTTCTCATTGGTTGTAAACCCAACCACATGACCTCCTCGTCACTGCCTGTCTATACAGACCTCTAGGTCTCTATGGTTGGTATTGAGATTAAAGTTGTGTGTCTCCATGCTGGCTGTATCCTTCAGCACACAGACTCTGCCTGTCATGTGATCGGGATTAAGGGCGTGCGCTGCCACCGCATTTAGCAGACTGCTGCTAAATGGCTTGCGATTAGCTCTGATCCCCTGACAACTTTATTTATTAACATACAAATAAAATCACATTTCAGCACAAATAAAATATCACCATACTCAGGGAACATTGTGAAAGAGGACGTGGAAAGATTGGAAAAACCAGAAAATCAGTGAGTTTGCTATGAGATTATGCCTCCTAGTAACATCAGAAGCTGCGCCTATAAAATACCACCAATACACATTGTTCTTATGTTACATGATACAGTTGGCAAAATTCATTATCCTTCTTTGTGTCCTACTTCCTCCTTTATTTTCAATGTGACATGTATGATTATTCTATTTAATAATTCTGTACTTGAATGAATCTTCAATATTTTCTCTGGCACATTTTATCAGGCTTCTGAGAACTCACAGAAAATTATTGAGAACTTAAATAAGTCCACCAGACTTATATTTGCTATTGCTTTAAGGACAAAGTAGCTATTGGCCTGATATTTCTATTTTTAAGTCAAGTTTTTTTTTGTTGTTGTTTTGTTTCCTTGCTTTCTCAAGTACCATGGGTCTGGGCAGAGTTTTACAAGGACTAGTGGCTTTCATTTAGTTACCAAATAAGATGCACATCTGGGTTTTTAAAGTCAATGGTGTTTTTGTTTGAGGAAACAGGAAGAAAAACCAGAGAAAAGATATGATATGGAACTTTTTTTCTCTCGACTTGATTATTTGTGAGAATTAAATTAAAAATTTCAAGGTTTATATTTAATAAATAAAAGCCCTGTCAGTTTGCCTGTTGCTGCTGGGGAGACGTGATGACCGCAGCACACATGGACTTGATGCCTCAGTGCATAATAAATTTCCTCTACAGTCAATATATAAAATAAAATAATGGATAGAGTAAATACACCTTTCACCCAAGGTCCTAATCTGGCTCTGAGACCTGTTAATCTATGCCTCAGGGTTGACCAGGTCTGTTTTTGCTCCTGAGTTTCTCAGGAGTCCTTAATTCGAACTCCTTCCTCTGTGGAAAACTGCTGTTTCTTTTCAAGTCCCTGCCATTTCCAGTGAGGGTCACTGTATTTATTCAGTGCCAATAAGTAAGTAATAAATTCTTACATGTAGGATAGGATCTTCACTATTGTTTTACAAATTAACTAACTGAAACTAAATGGTGATAATGTGTTATTATAGTTAAGGTTAATAACACACTCATTACCTCCAGAGGATATAAGAGCAGACACATTATTTTAAAGGACTATTTTGTTGAACTAACATGAAATGAGAAGAATGCCTTTGTGCATTGTGAATGAGTATTGGCATGAGACCTCGAGCCATGGAGAGCTGCTG
This sequence comes from Peromyscus melanophrys, assembly GCA_902168415.1. Classification (NCBI taxonomy): domain Eukaryota; kingdom Metazoa; phylum Chordata; class Mammalia; order Rodentia; family Cricetidae; genus Peromyscus; species Peromyscus melanophrys. The sequence goes on along the minus strand of CABHPR010150857.1, from coordinate 7,236 downwards.
CAAGTCCTTTAAATAATCTATATTCATCCACAATGTGAGGTTCATCATTGTGCTGGATCCTTGAATTGTTATAGGCAATTTTAGCTACAATCTACAGGCTTAAAGCTTAGTACTACGCATCTGACATTGTTCATAAGAGATATTGTCATCCAAAAATTGTTTATAATAAAAAAGAAACTCATTTTCACAAGAAAGCAATAATGAAATGTGACCAATATAAAGGTTACTGTTGGTATCTGGTAGAATCTAAAAAACTGAAGAGACATGACTCTGGACATGTAACATTTAGATGAAGAGCTTGGCTCCATTCTGTCCATGCCTTGAGAACTTGAGTGAGACTTAATACAAGAGTAATGAACTAATTTGTTTGTCAGTAGAAATTTCAAGAAGGAAGAACAGTCAGGACATGACATTTTGTTCAGCATACATATGTGCATGCACACCCACACCCACACATACACACATACACCCACACCCACCCACACACACACACAGAGAGAGAGAGAGAGAGAGACAGACAGACAGACAGACAGACAGACAGACAGAGAGACAGAGAGACAGAGACAGAGACAAAGACAGACAGAGACAGAGACAGCAGGATAGAACAGGAAGATAGGAAATTCGCTAGTTTGATGAGGAAAAGTATGAATTTAATGTTACATTCAAGGCAGGTCTGAACACAGCTCTAATTGTTAAAGAGAACAATGTCATTAAAAAAGAAACTGGGTGTTTGTAATTTGGACAACAAGACAGGTATTCAGAGGGCAAGACTATACTCATCAAAATCTCCATCTTTCAAAAATTAAAATTCATCTGTAAGGAGAAATCCTAAACTGAGAATAACACTGAAAACATTTCCTGTCCCTCCAAAGCAACTTCCAAGAGAAGTGCTTTTCCAGAGTCAACATACTGATACAACTATTTATTGCCCAAGGGATAAGCACCATTCTCAGCATCAGGACTGGGCAGCATTACCTACATGGTATAGGTTTTGCAGACATGAAAGGTATAGAATTGAGGACTGTGAAACATTTCACCATAGTTCCAGAGTGCTGCTAATATCAAAGTGTGGCAAGATAGGAATTCCTGCAAGAACCCTGAGAGGCTAGAGTGAAACTTTGAAGCGGAAACCTAAGTTGCAATGGAGACCACAAGATATTGATGATGCTAGAACTAAGGGTCATCCCCTGAGAAAAGCTACATGTGGAGTTGTGATAGGCCAAATGAGAGGCCTAAGTGTCAGAGTTGGAAGGAGAGGGCTACTAAATGCTTTACAGACCCACCAGATGATGACACCAAGAGCCCTAGATGCTGGACGTGGAGCTACAGGATTAAATGTTTTCCTTACTGAGTGTTGGTCTTCTTTTGGCTCAGTCATTCCTTGCCATTTCTTCATTGTTCTCTTTTATAATGGAAATGTTTACTTTGTTCCATTTCATACTGGAATCATGAACTTGATTTTATTTTATAAGAGCTCACAGTTAAGTGAATATTGAATCTCACAAATGATTTGGACTTCAGAGATTTTAGACAGTCTTGGAATTGTTTAAAGGCTGTGGAGACATTTGAGATAGGATTAAATACACTTTTTAAAAAATGAGAGATCAGTGAGTCTATAGATAGAGGGAGGGGAAAGATTATGACTTAAGAGTTTGGGTATCAAGTTGACAAGTCCTGATAATTAAACTTGACTGTAAACTTGATGGGACTTAGAATCATCCTAAAGACAAATTTCTGGATTTGTCTGTGAGATATTATCTAGATTAGATAACACTGACATGAAAGAGACACTATTTCTGGAAGCAGAAGAAATAGTCTTCTGCAGGGAAGAACACACCAAATGTTTATCCAATAATAAATGATTATCCCTGAAAGCATACATACAAGTAACATTATACAGACTGAACAGGTTGCATTAATATTTTGGAATACACACACATATGTATATATAAATGTTTTATATATATATAATAACACACACATACACACATACATATATGTATATATAAGTAAAGCAAACAAGGCCATAAATTTGGAGACAGCAGAGTTCTGGAACCCAGAACAGCAAATGACAATCTTCAAAAACAGAGACTATGGGGAATAAAAAATTCCTCGAATTCTATGAATATATGTGTGTGGATGTGTTTTTTTGCATGTATGTATGTGTGCTATGTGTGTGTGCCTAAATTATATGAGCATTCATCTGTCTTAGCAAGTCCCTAACTCCAGAAAAAAATCACAGTAGATAATGGGTTAAAAAAGGTTTTCTGTAGTAATTCTAAAGGAAGATAACAACACCCTTCCAATTCCCACCCAAAGAGAAAGAAGAGAGAGTGAGAATGGCTAGATTTACCCATAATTAAAAAACCGTTTAAGTTCTATTTGAATCAATGTTTCTCCTTTTTTTACTTTAGACATAAAAACCATGCATTGCTCTTGGCCATTACTGCTTGCGTACATGTGCAACACACAAATGCCTTTTAATGTCCCAAGTGCTTGACAGTATTGTGTGATTTGCTTTGGTAGTTGCTGTTCTCAGAAACTTCTAAGTGTGCCGCTCTCTTTTCTAGAAGTTCACAGGCATTGCTCAGAAAAGGTTGCACCTAATTCTTCACCTCATTCATGTTCTCTTGCATTACTATCATTCACTTGATATAGACTGTGCCTACATTGCCTACAGAAGCCAAAAGGTGAAATATCTTTCTGGGTCCACCTTTCATCTGCCCAGTACCTGCCATTTCTATTGTGTGAAAACTATTACTAAAAATCTTTTATTTTTATTTTTTTAGTATGTTATGTTTTTCATTTGATTTAAATAATTAGCCTATTAACATTCATTGTCATATTTCATGTTTTCTTTTAACTGTCATAATTTTACCTTCATTTTATACGTTTTCCTGTCATCTATTTTCAATTTAACTTTGAAGAAACAGATACTCAATTTTATTTTCCAAAAATGACGAGATTTATTAGCTCCAGGTAAATCAATAAGATTCATCAAATAATAGAAATGCATAAAGGCGTACTGGGATGCCAAAGCTGGTCATTCAGTATTCAAGCTGACTCTCATATTTCAGAACTGTGTTACTCTTCACTTAAGGGCATGACATCTGTTTAATTAGATGAAAAGGAATTTTCACCCTTACCTGTGATACACCATTAATGATCTCTTTATATGCCAGCTTCCCCGTTTCCTCTTCACTGCTGGCTCCCTGCAGGCCTGCACTACTGCACTCCTGAAGCAGGTGTTCTGGTGGAGTCAGATCATTATCATCCTCAAGATTCAACGTGAGACCTCATTGTGTGCAGATTCCTGGTGTGTGAATTGACTCCTTTTGTGCCACATCACTGTCCCTAGTTGGAAATGCTAGAGAAGCTCAGGGCTACATGCTTCCTTTATAAAGTCTGATCTCCTACAGAATTGTGGGTGGGCATGTTCCTCCTGGTAGGAACTTTTGGGTGATTGACATGTTTTATATGTCAGTTTTTGGCTTCTGAGGGTCCTATATACAATTTCCATACAACATGATACAATTAACAAATGAAAAAAAATACAAGGATACTTACTATGGTCTGTTTAAGTCATGTATATTTAATGGCTATAACACAAAATATTAAAAAACAATGGAAGTTTCTTTCTCCAGCATGAATCAGATTTTGTGATGTGACTCTTGTATTGTTATTACTTCATTTTACTTCTCCCTTTATTGTAAATCAGTCTTATTAATCATAGCCAAAGTAAAGTGAAAATTCTGTGCTGAGAATATTGTATTTGATTGACTCTATCATTGTTAGAGACATGCTAACAAAAGAAAAATTTAAAAACTCAAACCTACAATAATGACAACATGATATTGTCCTGTTCCAGCTAAGTAGTACTTCCTAGGCCAGAGTTGAATGTGTAGTAGCTATTTCCCTCAAAATACATGAAATATTCATATATAGATATTTAAGCATATACATCTTGTTTCTAATCCTCATGTGTCTTTAAGTTTACATGAAATCATACTCTATTTCTCTAATTATTAGTAGCTTGTATTATTCAGGATCAATAGATTTTTGTTTATGTAACTGAAGAAAGTTATCAGACTTTTATCTCCTACCTCTTTAGTCACTTTTCAAGTTTTGTTGCTATTATGATATGTGTAGGCAGACATGACTGGAGAAGGTGCTGAGAATTCTACATCTTGATCCTCAGGCAACAGGAAATGAACTGACTTGAGCTTCTGAGATTCAAAGCCCACTTCCACAGTGACACACTTCCTCCAACAGTGCCACACCTACTCAAACAAGGTCACACCTCCTGTTACTTTTATTATGCTTATTGTCCTATTTTTTTTAGAAGGAAGAGGACTTCTGACACGTGGCAGCTGCTTCTGATGAATATTCTTTACTCTGAAATCTGATTTTCTAGACAACAGAAACAGGTGGATCTGGACCCCCAGGATGTGAGATTGTCACAGGAAATGCAGAACTAGCTTATTTTGAACAGTCAAGATGTGAGATTGTCATGGGAAATGCTAGTGTGTATGTGGGGTTTGTGATCTTTCATTTTGGGAAAAAAATCCCTGAGTTACAGCGATCAGTGGAAATGTCATATATATATATATATATATATATATATATATATATATAACTTAATATAGTACTAAAGTGACTACACCAACAATGATTTGAAGGCTCCAAAACCCATCAATCCTCTTTCTTCTATACTTAGATAAATGATATTAATCATGTATGAAAATGTACAGTCTCATAGAAACCCAGTGCTCTAAGTAGGAGACAAATTTTTGCAATGAGGCTCCTTAATCTTGGGATTACAAGAACAGAAAGAACATGGGACCCATCAGATTTCTTCTAGCCAGAGTAAAGGCAGCTGGCAAAGGGCAGAGGTAGGCAACTTTTAAATGGACAGGAAGCTCAGTTCCTTCAATTGCTTGAAGGTCATTCCATCTTAGATAGTCCCAAATAGCAGAACCCTGTCTCAGAAATCATCAATGAAGATACAAAATAACCTCAACAAATATCCACAGTTAAGGTTTTTAATAGTGTGGGAGTAAGATCAGCCACAAAGAGAAGGCTGGAAGGGAGAGAAAAAGCTTGAAAGAACAGTAAATTAACTCATGAAACAAACAAAAAATAAAACCATTATCCTGTACCTAAACATTATGAATTTTAAGTTACAAACCTACAGTAAAGCTGGGCAGTGGTGGAGCAAGCCTTTAATTGCAGCACTCCTGAGGCAGAGGCAGGTAGATCTCTAAGTTCAAGGTCAGTATGGACTACAGAGTGAGTTTTAGGACAGCCAGGGCTACAGAGAAACCTTGTCTTGAAAAAAGAACCAACCAACTAACCAACAAACAACATCCTCAAAAGAAACACACACACACACACACACACACACACACACGCGAGAGAGAGAGAGAGAGAGAGAGAGAGAGAGAGAGAGAGAGAGAGAGAGAGAGAGAGAGAGAGAGAGAGAGAGAGAAAGTTAAAGATTGCCATGGAAGGGAATGGAGTGAACTCAGTACTGTGCAGTGAAAGTAGAAGAAGTGCCTCAAATCCACAGTGTCCTGCAACTGATCTAGCTAGAAGCCGCTGAAGGACTTGTTGGTGCTAGATGATAAATGTGCTCTAGCTGCTACTTCTTTCCCTTTCCGATGAGGACAATGCTGACTCACTGGGCTGCTGCAAATAATTCAAAGTGCCAATGTGTATAAAGTGCTCTAAATGGTACTTATCACAGAGTAAATATTCTATAAATATTTGATAAATGAACAAATTTCCTAGAAATGATTGGATTCAAGCACTGGATATTTGAAAAACATCAGTAAAGTAAGTGAAGAGTTCTTGATGAGAGTCACTATAAAGGAGAAAGATGAGAAGACACACCGTGGAATACCATGGTGAATTTCTCTAAAGAGCCTAAAGGAGCCACAAGAGCATCACCCACGCACCTATGGTGACCTGAACACCCACTGAGGGAAATGAATAACTTCCTCTGTGGGTGTAAGTGATCAGCGCTGACCCAGTGAGAAGTTGGACAGCAGAATGGATCCGTTGCCACAGCATGCCTGTCAGGGAATCAAGCAAGAGGACCACTTACAGCTTGCTCCAGACTTACACTGGAAAGGTTTCCAGCTTACTTGGTTAAAATGGGATGAACCAGAAAATAAAACCTTTTCCCTTTGATGCAAATGTTTAAAATAAGATACGGGACTCGACTGTAGCAGTAGGGAAAATGTATTTTTCTGGTAAGAATGATTCTGAATCAGGACACTAGAACTCCACTAATTTTAAATAACTTGCTGCAGGTTGTTTTAGTTACCCATATGTGGATATTTGAGGAATAGCCACAAGTATTTTGTATTATAATATACAATATTAATATAAGCTCAGAATTTGAAACGCTGTCGCAAAGCCCAGTCTCCATTGAGACTCTTCTGTTTCGTTGCTCAGAACGAGAGTCATCTTACCATTATCCCGTTGCGTATTGAAATGGGAGGCAGAATAGGAGTGAAGAGATTTCTTTTTTTCTTTTGAGGTTAAATGTAAAAACACGTTTGCTGTTGCTTTTGAAGGGTGACAAAACAAAACCAACTAAACAAACAAAAACCCCAAAGAGCAGACGACATCTCCAGATGCTTTTGTCTTGACTGAGAGTGGGTAAGATACTTGAGATAGAGGGGGACCTGCAGAGGAAAAGGTTTCCCCAAAAGTCAAGAGCAGTACTGAGGAGCAGCAGCAGCAGCAGTGTGCTCGCTGTCGAAGATGGATGAAGTGGTTCTTCTAATTCATTCAGCATTCAGGATTTCAGCCTTAATTAGTATTCCTTTGTCACATTATTCATCAAATCTACTTGAAGAACGGGAAATTGAGCTCAGAGTTTTCAGTCGCCTCAGGCAGGCTTCTCATACTTTTCCTCATTTCGGTGTATTGTGAAGTACAGTGAGTTAACTTGGAAGTGTTTTTGGTGGAATAAGTAACATCCAAATGAAGAAAGCATACATTAGAAGCAACTCTGAAAAGGATAGCATAAAGTAAACGTTTAAACAGTTCTTAACTGCATCATTGTTGCTTTCTTTCAGCCTGTGATGAATATAAAGTATTTTTTTTTACTCCATTTATTCTGCTACTTCGACCTCAAAGGTTTGCTTTGCAAAGGTCCTTTTTAAAAAGAACTCTGTAAAGTATTTTTGTTCATGATATTCTACAACATTTATTTTGTTAACATTG